>VUQK01014951.1:0-11065 GCA_015106715.1 Bujurquina vittata
TACGTGTCCTTTAAAAATCACTGCTTACCTGTCATTCTCCCTCCAGATTCATTCATGCAACCCACCTCCTCCCCTTCACCACCCAAGAGCTCCTTCCATGCCTCCATCTTGGTCTCCTCCACCACCACCTGCAGAATATCTACCTCTACTGCAGTGGTCCTTAAATCCAGGCCCCGTGCCCCCTCTGCCCTGCAGGTTTTAGATGTGTTCCTGATCCAACACACCTGAGTCAAATATAGACGTCATTTGAAGGACTCTGGAGAACCTGACTGCATACTGAGGAGGTAATTCAGCCATTTGACTCAGGTGAACACATCTAAAACCTGCAGGGCAGGGGGGGCACGAGGCCTGGATTTGAGAACCACTGCTCTACTGGGATTCCCTTCCATGGGCCATCAGAGTCTGGAGCGGTTGCTAAGAGTGTTTCTTGCTGAGAGATGAAATCGTTTACGGTGAAGCTGCAGCTGTGCCGGTAGCTTTGTGCTCCTGCCCTCCCCTCAGACTCCATTAACATCACTGCTGCCTCTCAGTGTTTTCGCATTCCTGTTGCAGTGCATTAATGCTAATTACTCCTTAATTGGAGCTTTTATCCAACTTGGGGCTTTCAGCGTGTCCATGTTATGTTTTCGTGCATTATTAAAAATGCTGAAGTTTAAAGCTTGAGTACCACAGTCTGTATTAATGGAAGGAGTTTGATCAGGATCATTGGGTCAGTGAGTACTTCAGCTCAGGGTCTTCTCAATTTCCATAACATAATGCACAAGTATACAATAATGCATTCTGGAGGCAGGAAAAGAAAAGTTCAGTGCACTGCAGATTTTTGAATAAATTGTGTTTATTGTGTTTGATTTGTGCGGTTCTGGTTTAATGTAGGCAGGAAGTGATTTGTTTATAATTGCTGCTGCATATTTGACAGAATTAATGTTTTTAGACGTGACTAAGACTTTTAATTAAGCTGCAGCTCTGAGGGTGTTTCACAGCCTGACCTAAATTTAAATCCCAAATTCAAACAGGTGAACAGGCTGACTGATTCACGGGTTCTGTTAACAAGGCCTGTTTTAAGATGATAAATCAAGACTTAGTGAACATTTAAATCATTTTACAATCAGGAATAAAATCAGTAATAACATTACAACTGAGAATCCATGTTTCTTACTGGTGCTCGTCAGATAAAGACAAAGACTTTGGATGCTTTTAAAAGCCTCCAGACCGTCTTAATAACCTTGAGCAGCCTTTAAGAGACTGAAAACAGAGTTAAACTTGAAGCTACGCAGATTTTCTGCTGGTTTCTGGTGGAACATACTGTTATGGACAATCCAGATCTAGCACAGAAGTCCAAAAAGAAAACACGGACCAGGGGGGCTGTTCCTCCTAGTCACCCTTCTCCAGGTGTCTGTTGTCACCCTTATGAGCAGTCTCCCAGAATTCCTCCTTCCGGGATCCTGCTGAAAGGCTCCAAGAAGCCTCTAAACTGCTAGTCAGCCCCTGAGCGCAGACAGATTTTGGGGGCTTGTGAGTATCCCCACGCCTGCCCAGTGCCTCTCACCATGCGTTACTCTGGAAAAGGAACACGTCCAGTCCTTCTCCAGGAGTTCGGTTCCAGAAACCTTGCTATGCAGAGGGGTGAACCTGGCTATTTCCAGTGTGTATCTCAATGGTGCCAGTCCTTCCCAACCAGTGCGGTATAATTCCATGTCCCATAAGGCACTCTGCAAGGGGTCCCATCCCCCAGCCACCTGACCCCAGTTCCTATCCCTAAGGGTGGCTGAACCATGTTATCCATCTGGACTGCGCTTGGTCCCCCCATTCATTCCAAGTCACTGAGGTTGTTTGTCTGGCTCCTCTGCTGGCACTTCTTACCTTAGGAGAGCCAACCGGACAATCCAAGGGACATACAAATCCTTCATGCATGGAGCGGGAAATTTTTTTTGGGGGGGGGAATTATTATTGTAGAGGCTTTGACCTTACAATAAAAAGCACCTTGATCAGACGGCTGTTGGGATTTGGTGCTATATAACTGCAATTAAATTGCTATGTTAGATTAAATGTCACTGAGAAATCTCAGAATAATACACCAGTGTGTAGCGGTCTGACTGCTGCGTTTAGTGTACAATCATATTGTTAATGCCTCTATTTCCATCATTAATTCCATCATGTCAAGACAAACGCTGAATGCAAACGCAGTGCCGAGCTGTCTGTGGGAGCCGTGTGACGGATGTATGAGCTTTGGAACAACATGAAATGTCATTTTTCTCTCTAATTTCCCAAAGCTGTAATGCTGACTGAAATGAAAGGACTGAACCGTAACCTGCTGTTGTGCTGAGAGGCGAAGTGGACGTCAGCACAGAAGCCTTTGAAAACGATTACATTTGTTTCATCACTCCCTCTCCTTTAAATTTATCTTCTGCGTTGTCCTCTGCTCATTTTTTAATGAATGATCTCTTTAATCACCTGCTGTAACAGGGTGTAATGCCATCATTAGGCAGTAAAAGGACTGATTCAGAGCAGTGACAGATCAGTGTGCTGTAGAAACCCAGACAGTAATGAAGGTGCAGGAGAGAAAACAAGGAGATTCATTTGTTTAGCTGTCACTCATCTGCCCCAAACTCCCTCCCTACCTGTGCACATGTCTGCTCTTCTGTTTGAGAAGCTGGATATTAGTTTGCAATGGCTTTAATTCTCTTTAGCTTCTCTTTCTGCTGAAGCTTCATAATGTTTCGAGATCCAAACTCAGACTCCAAAGTCTGGTAGGATAGCCAAAAAGAAAAAAAAGGAAACAAAAATCAAACCTTTTATTCAGACTGTGAAAATTGAGAAAGTGAGCGGGGATGAAGTGGGAACACCGAGGAGATCTGTGCTGCGTGGTGTGTGCAGCCACTCGTCCTTCCTCTTCAGTGAGTGTGGCCTTCAGGTTGTGATAGATCAGAAAGCACTGCATCCATTTTCATTGTTATGCAGATGATACTCAGCTTTATTTATCCATGAAGCCAGATGCCACACATCAATTAGTTAAACTGCAGGAATGCCTTAAAGACATAAAGGCCTGGATGGCCTCCAATTTCCTGCTTCTAAATTCAGATCAAACTGAAGTTCTTGTGCTCGGCCCCACAAATCTTAGAAACATGGTGTCTAACCATGTAACCATCTAACCATAATTCCTGTCACTCTCATTCATCAGCAGTGTACCTCACGACAGTGCATGAACCTGTTGTGTGAGAAGACTAACAAGTGAAGAAAAGCTTTGCTGCATACAAAAACCTGAAGTTTGGAGCCGCCTAAAACTAATGAATATATAAACAACACTTTCTGGCTGGGGAATGAGGTGCAGTCGGCACGTGTTGAATATAATTACTTCATTTGCAATAAAAGAAGACAACTCAAAGACAGCTCAAATCAGTCGGTATTTCAGCCTTTTTACATGCACAACTAGTGTTACCAAGGGACATTCCTTTGCAGCATTAACTCACCCCGAACCCATATTATTATTATTGCTGTTATTAAAAAGTCATCCTCGGTGGTTGAAGAATGAAGCCAACATTGGGGCACCAAAGCTTGCAGCTCCTCTAGAGCTTGAGATTAGCTTCAAAACTGAGTCAGTCCCCACCAACTCCCATGTTAAGCTTTCCAGCAGAAATCAACATGTTAACAGCTGATCCAGGAGCTGTGCAGGTCTCTGTGGACAATTCCCTGCTTCATAACAGCTGTACAGGGCGGATGTTTTTATAACTTGCCTATTTAAACTGGATTAAGACTTAAAGTTTGCATTATTAGGGGCGTGGCCTCTTTGACTGACAGGTGGGTGGTGGCACAGGTGGCTGTAGCTGCCAGCTGTCTGCTGGGTTTCACCTCAGCCAATTAGAACCTTCAATTCAATTCATTGTTATTTATATAGCAGCAAATAACAACCAACAGTCCCTTCGAGGGGCTGCATGTTGTCAGGTAAAGACTGTACAACTCTGAGAAACATTCTGAGATAAAGCAAGTTCAACTCAGCAGATACACGTCTTTCTTTACTCAACTAAAAAAACAAAAAGAACCGCCTGGATTGATTCCTCACCTTACTTCTGGAACTGAGCAGAGATCTTCAGAGGATGCTCATTTCTGACACTTGTATCCTCAGTCTCAGTCTTTGGTCACTCCCCACAGCTTGCGGTCACAGGTGAGGGTGGCAATGTAAACTGACCAGTAAATCAACAGCTTCACATTCTGCTCTCTTCACCAGCACAGCATCCTCACATGAATCATGAAAATTTTCTTCTTTGGCCTGATTTAACTCTCAGAGAGATGCTTCTATCTCTTGGTGCATTCCTCCTGAACATCGTGTTGACTGCATCCTCTGACTCCCATCTCTCGGCCTCCCTTTCATCTGGTGCTACAGGCTCCTCTGTGCTGGCGGGTCTTCGCTCTGAGCGTGTTTGTAAAATAGCGCTGCAGGTGTTGGTAAATCCTCACTGTGTTTGTCCAGAAACTAATGGTGAATTTCAGGCTCGGGGCAAACACACAGCACAGCCTGACGTCGTCGCTGCAGTTCTTACATGGCTGACTGGTTCCCAGTACTCCCAGTCAGTGAATGTGTCCCCGTGTGGTCGGGCTCTTTGAACAGAAGAAGAGGCAGAAACATGAGTGAGCATCTTCTTGTTTCACTTCATCTGCAGATGAGCAGAAGCCATGTGAAACAGTAACAAAGACGTGGATAATAATGAGGATTGTAAATGAAACCTGCATGCACACATTACTGAGCAACGTTCTATTAAACAGCTGGCCGTGAGAAAAGGGAAGGGCTGGAAAAGCTTTCTCTCAGCTCCCTTTTTACAGAAAAACAGATTTATTTAGGGATTTGTGTCTCTTCGTCATCTCAAACCTGGGACTTTTTACGTGTTAGGCAAACGTATAAACCACTGCACCACAGAGCCCTGCAGCAACATGGAAACATTACAAAGGGACCAAAACTGAAATACAAATGAAGCTTGAAGGAAGTCACTGATTCTTCAGGGAGGTCGGCCCAGTCCTGATGGCTCCATTGTTAAAACAGAGTGTGAATAAAAACCATACACTGAAGGAGTGTGCTGCATACACACACATCCAAACATGTGTGCAGTAAAGTGACCATGTGGGGCTTTGTGTGTGACTGATTTAAGGCTGAAACGAGTCCTGAGGTCACTGGAAGCGAAGGGAGGCGAGAACAGAGTGAGGTGAGCATCAGCGGTTTGGCTGCTGCTTTTTAGACGAATTGAAAGTGAGCTGAAGGGGCAAAAGTCACCTTTGTGACCTTTTTTACCAAAGAGTGAGAGCGAGTCTTTAGATGTCGCAAAAAAAAAAACAAAATAAATATTTCAGGATATTTTTGAAAAGAGTTCCTCTTTGGCGCGAGGACAGTGTGTGTATGTGTGTGTGTGCGTGTGTGTGCATGTGCGTGTGTGTGTGTGTGTGTGTGCACGGGTGTGCGTGTGTGTGTGTGTATGTATGTGTGTGCGTGTGTGCATGCGTGTGTCATGTTTTTAGTTCCTCTGAACTAAGTTCACAAACACACGTCTGTCACTGATGACATCATATCCTGCAGACAGCTGCATCAGCATTATTATTTGAAGCAGAGAGCGTGACAGAAAAATAGAAATCCGAGTCACAACACGGTTTTCACATAATGGATTCTGAAAGAATTCCTTCTGCGGACTGAGAGCAAGCAGAAAAATCCCTTTCTGTCGGCCACACTGTGACATTTGCACCCCTGAAGACTGCTACCTGTAACCTGATTTCCTGTGACATCAGAGCAGGCTCGCCTGGATTTAGCTCCTGTGTGAGTGACAGCAGTGTTTCCTATAAGCACTGAAGCAGCGAGCTGCAGGCAGCATCTCTGTAAGTGGAATGGCTTTCAGGGCCTCTGCTCTGCTTTATTGAGTTTGTTGCTGTTTTAAATCTGGACCCTTTGGTCTGCAGCTCATCCACATGCACCTTTCAGACTGAGGACAGCAGGAATGTAAAGACAGAGCAGACAAGCTGTGTCACTGAACCAGTTTGCTGTAGATATTTGAGTGTAATTCAAAGCCGAAATATAAAAACAAGCTGCTGAAAAAGAAGAAAAGATTCATGCAGTTCAAACAGAGTCTTTGTGTCTGATGTGCGTTGGAGACGTTTGTGTAGCACAAACTGGAGATGGATCGTAAACATTTCCTGACTCCGTCCTTCTCCCGGTCCTCTCTCCGCTGTGTGTGGATAATGTGTTGCTGTCACCATGGTTACAGTGCAGGCCTGTGAAGTCAGCTGCCGCCTCAGGCTCGCCATCAGGATCCTGCTGTGTAGGCTGCGACCCATTGGGTTAACCCCCCCAGAGACGGTCCGTGTGCGACCGTACGACTCGGCCTGGAGTCGAGTTTGTTTGAGTTCAAGGAAATCTGCAAAAAGGTGTTTTTAGAGGTGCATAAATGTCTTCTTTTAGAATTTGGATCAAATGCTCAGTAATCCTTTTAAATAGCCAGCTACTGACGACCATATCCTGATGGAGCATCCATACGTCTGTGCGCTCGCTGAAGGGATAAACTCATCTGCAGAGATCCAGCTCTTGGGGAAAGCAGACCCATGTTTGTGGGTTTTAAAGGACATTTTGTTCTGATTATCTCGCTGCAGGTAAAAAGCACCGTTACATGAACAACACTGTGGAGCATTTTTCAGTCTGCAATAAAAATCCCTAAAAACAGACACGATGATATCTGCGCCATCATTACTTCCTCGTTGTGGGTGAGGCTTGGTGAGCACGTTTGAAATCAGCAGTCTGAGCACAGGGTGGGCATAAAAGAAGAGAAGAAGAAGGTGTGAGAGGAGCTCTGAGGAGGAGGAGGTGTGATAGGCTGCAGATAATGGACTGTTTGACATTTAGATGGACTCTCAGTACAGATCCTCCCAGCAGGTAAATAACACCTGTTCTCATTATCCTGCAGTCTGAACAGTCTCTTCAAAGCACTGCTGTGCTCAGTTTCCCCACATCTATTATTTCAGCAGGCGGAGTTGGTCTGGTCAGGGCTGTATGGATTTAATCAGCTCATTTCCAGCTTTTATTCTGAGTAAAGACTGACACCATCTCTGTACTCTGCTACAAATGAGCTTATCATTCAGTCACCTGCACTCCCGTCCAGAGGGCGGCAGTAATGCTTCTAAAGCTTCATGATAACTGCCAAAGAGGCACTTAAGGATTCTTTATGGATAAACTGCTAACATACTTATTTAACCAGCTCACCACAAAAAGACACTTTTGTAGTTTAAGGAAGCACATTTGATCTTTCCTGCGCCCTAAAGCAGAAGCATGCAGACCTGCTCTGCATCGGCTTCCAGCTTCTTTGTGACTCTAATAAACTTCTTGTTTCATTCAATAAGACTTGAAACCAGCGACTGAGACCATAAAGCCATCAGAGACCTGTGAGCGTCCACCTTTATAAAGACATGATGGGCTCTAGTTGCTGCTTCAGTGGGTCTCTGTGATTTCTCCATTCAGCCTCACGTCCCAACACTTCCTACTTTCCTCCACAGTTCAGCAGCAGCGATCCACTCTGTATCCCGATACAGGTTCACACTGACCCCTTTGTAGAGAGGCTGTAAACACCTGGATACAGGTGAAGCTCCTGCCCAGGTTCACTGCTGGGTCTCAGGATTAATGTATGTAACAGGAAAGGCATTCTCAGTTAGAGCTACATGGACACGCGTGTTTGTAAGTTAGGGTTACCCAGCATGTGAGAGTGCACAGCTCTCTGAGCTCGTTTGTGGAAGAAAAAAATACAAAAAAAACCCCTGAAATATGAACGCAAATGTGTCTATTGTCGTCTTTTTCATTGTTCAGAACGCTCGAGGCCAGATTATTGTTTGCTCTGTTCACCAAACGGAATCTGTGTGAAGCTTTAAAGGATCGCTTTAGTCAAGTCTTTGTGTGCTCTGGTAGTCCTCGCTGTCTCCACGTGGCTTTGTTGGTCAGTTCACCTTTGAAAAAGAGCTTTACAATCTCAGGACTCCAGAGTTTTAAAATGACGCATTCACACTTTTTTTCAGTGTTTGTGCACTCATAAAATTACAAACATGCCTGGTGTAAAATCTGACGTGATCTCCTCTTTGAGGTGCTCTCCTCGTGCATTTGTTAGATCACTGCTTCAGTCCGTCTGCTTCAGGAAGCTCTCAGCAGCCACCTCGGTACCGCAGGTTCCCATCAACGCTAGAAACTAACATGTAGATGTTTATTGTGCAGACCCAGATGGCGGCTGCTGCTGGGAGTCTGGCAGAGACGCAGCGTCTGCTTCTTTTGGGTCGGCCTCTTTCATGTTTGTGAATCATAAGTCACGATGTAGAAATGTTTATCTGCTTTATTGTTCAGGTGCTCTGGGTTCTGCATGCTGAGGTTTAACTGAAACTGCCAAGAAACTGTCTGTCCTTTAATAACTCCTGAAGATCATGAAACTTTAGAAAAAAATCAGTATGAAGGTTTTAGGATCAGAAAAAAGATGCATGAAAGGCTCCATCAGGTGTCTTTAAGCATCACTGGTCATTTGAAACCAGTTTGGGAGCTTATCATCCTGTAGCTGACATGATCACTGTGGTCACATTTGCTGGAGTTTATGTTTAAAACTGCTTATGTTCTCCAGAATATATATTTATTTTTTTATTTTTTTTAAAAGAAAAGAAATCCCAGCTCACCTTGTGGGTGATCGTTTTGCCCTCCAAGCTCGGGTCCTCTACCAGAGGCCTGCACAATAAACTGAGTGTAGGACAGCCAGCACGTCTTCCTGTGAGTGGAGTCTCACATCAGGATCGGGATCAGCGGTCACATGAAGCTGGCTATCCACCCTGGCAGCATCTGACCAATCAAAAGCATGCATGTGTTTACTGTCTTCAGAGTGGCTGATTTTGCAATATTATTAGAAAAATATGAAGAGGTTAAACACAGGATACAGACTGAAAGTAACGCAGCTGCTACAGATGGAGCAGCACAGCAAGGCAGCACTCCCGTGTTGAAATGAAGGTAAGAAGGTGAGAGTATGACAGCGGTGGGAGGAAACCTGTCTCTGTGTCAGGGACCAATACCTCTGCTCGGCTGCATGTTAAGGGCACAGGTGTGTTTGGAGGGTTTCTATTCAGACTTGGGTCACAGAACATCACAACGCTTCACGTTCACCCTTCCTGATCTGTTGGTTTCACTTCAGAGCTTTCGGCTCTCCTCCACATCCTCACTTCAGTGACATCAGAGTGTCTCACCTGTGTACTCGGGCGCTACAGGTGTGGGCCTCACTGTGAGACGTCACAGCTCATCAGGTCTTCTGTGAGTGTACGCACAACCTGTAACACAACTGTCGTGATCCCAGTGTTTTGAGTTTCTTTGGTGTGTTTATGTTCTTTGTGTTTTATGCATTATAATTTTGGTTTGTCATTTGTTTAGTAATTTGTGTTTCCTGTTTCCCTCCCGTTCCATGAGCTTTGTTCTCATGTCTTGTTTTTGGTTTGTGATCCCCGTGTTCTGTGTGTTGTATTTAGAGTTGTGTTCTGCTCTGGTTTGGTTTTCTGTGTTAAGTTTGCGTGTTTTGTTTAGTCGCTTTGTTTTAGTTTGACAGCCTTGTGTCCCTCTTGCTTTGTGTTTAGTTTTGCTTCCCCTCGTCTCGTCTGATTGTGTATATTTAAGTGCTTAGTCTGTCAGTCTGTGTCTGTTCGTTGTTGCAAAACCTCTGGACACCTGATCCATGTTCAGGTGGTTCCTTTGGACATGAAGGAGCAGAGACTCATCTCTGAGCTCCCTCTGGATGTCTGAACTCCTCATTTTATTCCCATGGCTGGGATCAGTCACAGGAATAACATGAAAAATCATTTCAGTCACTTGTCACTTGACTTTACTCTTTTAGCCAGATGACAGGACCAAAGGTCGGAGCATAGATGGACAGATATATGGAAAGCTTTGCCTTTTGGCTCACCTCTTTCTCCACCCCTGCAGTCCAACAAAAGACCCACATTACTGCTGACACCAGTGACCAGTGCACCTCACACTCCTCTTCAACCTGTCTGTAGCCATAAAGTGATGCAAATGATATTCGGTTCATCATAAAACACGATGTAAGGTAACTGCTGACGTGATCACTGTTGATCTGAACTCTTTGGGTCAGGGTCGTGGTTCTGATGCTGCTGCTGTCAGAGGAGGACAGATGAGCTGCTGATGAGCATCAGCTTGTTGATAACTCTGAAGTCTGAGACTGTCCTCTGTGATTATGATGGAGCAGGAGGAAAAATATGGGCTGTTCAAGCCTTATTAATGTCATGGTGTGTGTGTGTGTGTGTGTGCGTGTGTGCGTGTGTCTGTGTGTGTGTGTGTGTGCGTGTGTGTGTGTGTTCAACCCATCAGAGAGGACATCCGTCCACTTCCTCCCACAGAACCAAGCAGACAGCCATGAAAACTCGAGTCACGCTGCCAGATGAGCGTCCTGGAGGTCGGTCACAGCAACGGCTCGTCCTGAAGCTTCCTCTCAATCCAGTCATCAGCGCTCACGAGGATTTCTGTCGTTATCAAGCAGGGCTGAAAAATCAAACTCAAGTGCCACAAATTTGGTCCTCCTGCTCTCAACAGAAACGGTCTTTATCTCTCTCTCCTGCCCTCCCCATCCTTCCTTCCTGCTTGCATCTGCATTATCAGGAATTCGGCTCCCTTGCTGGCCTTCAGCCTGGTATCATATCTCTCCTGGGACACCGTGTGACCGACCCCCCATCCCACATCTCTCTGTGATTTCTGTGAGCTGGAACCAGCGCACCACCACTATCAGTAACTGTTTTGTCTGGGAGCTGGATCTGGCTTCTGAGAGCCCTGACCCCTCTTGTCTCTGTTGGCACCCCCCCCCCTCCCCTGACCTACCCTTCCTAAGCTGTCATGTGAGCATAGAACAAGAAGATTTTTTTTTAGCCTAACTTTCCTCTTGTTAACTTTTTCCTTTTTCATGGGATTATTCATCAGTGGCGGCAGCATTTGGCTACAGCTCAAGAATATCCCCCCCCCCCCCCCCCCCCCCCCCCCCTTTCTTCTTTTTTTTTTTTTTTTTTTCTTTTTCTTTTCAAA
>VUQK01014956.1:0-15983 GCA_015106715.1 Bujurquina vittata
TTCAGCTGATCCAAAATGCTGCAGCTAGAGTACTGACAGGGACTAGAAAGAGAGAGCACATTTCTCCCATATTGGCTTCACTTCATTGGCTCCCTGTTAGATCTAGAATAGAATCTAAAATCCTTCTGCTCACGTACAAGGCTTTGAATAATCAGGCCCCATCTTATCTTAAAGACCTCATAACAACATACCACCCCAGTAGAGCACTTCGCTCTCAGACTGCTGGATTACTTGTGGTTCCTAGGATACTTCAGAGTAGAATGGGTGGCAGAGCCTTCAGCTTCTGTGGAACCAGCTCCCAGTTTGGATTCAGGAGACAGACACCCTCTCTATTTTTAAGATTAGGCTTAAAACCTTCCTTTTTGATCGAGCTTATAGTTAGGGCTGGATCAGGTGACCCTGGAGTTTTTCCTTCCCACTGTCACCAAGCGCTGCTCATAGGGGGTCGTTTTGACTGTTGGTTCTCTCTGTATTATTGTAGAGTCTTTACCTGTTTGTTGTTATTTGGCGCTATATAAATAAAATTGAATTGAATTAGGATCAGTATTCACCACAACTGGGTCTGCAGTGGAGCCAACATAGATTTCAGAACGTTGTAAGGAGCATAGCCAGTGGTGGAGTAGTTAAGTTGATGTAAGACTGTATATTAAATAGTAGCTATTGATGAGACTAATTCCCTTTTCACCTTCAGATTTGGCAGCGATCCAGCCCGATATGTCGTACGTCTGGGTGACTACCACACCGGGGAACAGGATGACTTTGAACGCTCGTTGTCTCCAGAACGCATCATCATCCACAGAAAATACCACAGTCAGAGCTGGGAGTATGATATAGCCCTGCTGCAGCTCAAAGGCACAGAAGGAAACTGTGTGGCATTCAACCCTCACACTGCAGCTGTGTGTCTGCCAGAGGCAGGTAATCGGTGGGAGAAGAGGCCAGCTGCCTGTGTGATCAGTGGCTGGGGCATCACAGGTAACTTCCTGCTCACGCTGTCTCATCACATGTCGGCTGCTTGTTAAAGGACTCTGACTGCTGTAGAATGAGATGGTTAAGACTGTGTTTACATTTTGGATTTGGATTTTAAGTACACAACACAGGTGAGAGGAAAGTGGGAGCGAGTCACTTGGTGTGTTTTCACCTTCTAAATAGTATCAGAACTATATCCATATCAGACTTTTTCATCCCTCACAGTCTGTGTTGGCGTCCAGCAGCAGTCAGCATTCATGAAAAAGAACTCAGTGACTGCTTGGCCACCACTTTAGATCCTCCTCATCATTATTACATGTAGCATCAGTGCTACATGTAACCAGGGCTTAAAGTGGATTTAGCAGGAACAGGAAAGGTTCTGTGTAGCAGTGTAATGTGAATTCATCACAAATAAGTCAGAGTTTGTGACGCTGCAGTCAGCTGTGCACTTATTAACTGCTCTTTGTGGGTTCAGCCAGCTGAATACAACAAATGTTTCACAAGATGTGCGGCTGATTTTCCAACAGATGCCTTGAAGCTAAGATAGAATTCAGCATCATCCACTTAAATATTAGCTGGTGTGTGAGACCCCTTGATGTGACCTAACATTGACCATGTGCACCGGTCCAGCATGTTGCACCACTGCTGCATCAGTGGAGCCTGAACTAACCCCCACAGGTCTGCAGTCTTTTCATCACAGTTCAATAACACAAAATTAGTTTACTTCCGTTTGTTTTGCAAGCTGTTTCCCAGCAGCAACACATCATGTCTGATTTAGAAACGCTCCACTGGCTGCAGTCCTGCCCTTTGAAAGCAATCTCTCGTCTTCCTCTCTGGTCCTTGGTCTTGTATCTTTCATCATCTCGCTGGATCACACAGGTTCGTTTCTCCCAGGACAATAGAGCTCTGACACCTTTTGTGACAAACTATTAACCTGGTTATCAGACTGGAATCTTGGAAGGTTCCGGAATGCTGTTCAGGGTCATTCCAACCCACTTTAACGCTCCTGCACTGGGCTTTATGATCATATCACATTCACATCTTAAGGATATTTTTATTTCAGGATTCACTTGTATTTCTATAGGATGCCTCATTGTTACCACGGTCACTGAGACTCGTTTCCATCTCTTCTGTATGTGCCGTCAGACTCCGAGTACTCGCGCACCCTGCTCCAGGCCCGGATCTCCCTGCTTCCAGCCTTGAAATGTAAGAAGCGATATGGTGACCACTTCACCAGCCGCATGCTGTGCGCTGGGAGCCGGTTCAAGCACCGCCTTGTGGACAGCTGCCAGGGCGACAGTGGGGGTCCTCTGGTTTGTGAAGGGGAAAGGGGTCGCTGGGTGTTGACAGGAGTCATCTCTTGGGGTCACGGCTGTGGTAACCCTTCATTCCCTGGGGTTTACACCCGTGTTAGCAGGTTTGTGCGATGGATTCACAAAGTCATCAACAAGCCCTACAAGAACTGATGATGAGGAATGTTTTCGAGCCTGCTGTGTGTCTTAAGAGGAATTAAACCGGATGGTAATTACTGTCTGGTCACACCTGGAATCCTGGTTTAACTTTCCTGATTGTTTCAAACTGTATGTGAATGACACTGTATGCGATCCTCAGTCTGAGCTGAGAGCAGGAGACATCTGTGCTGAGTTTGCCCAAACAGCTTGTTTACTTCACTTCCAGTTTCTTCTTTAATTCCAAACTCACTACAGAGTAATGAGGAGTGACACAAGTGAGGCAACAGAACGATATGGCAACAATGATATGTGCTACACTAAGCCAGTCATGAAAAATGTAACAGCTCTGTAACAGCTTGGTAATAGCGCTGTAATAGCAATGTAATCTGTGCCTCAGCATCACTTCTATAAAGGTGGTCGTGGAGGCAGAACTTACTGAATGTCAGCCTTAATTTAACAAGAATAATATATAATATCTTTGGAAAAAAAAGATTAGCATTTCTCTCTGACATATTTATGTATATTATAATATTTATTGTGAATCTAATCATTAAATAAATAGTTCCATCCATTCGCTTCCGCTTATCCTTTTCAGGGTCGCGGGGGGGGCTGGAGCCTATCCCAGCTGTCATAGGGCGAGAGGCGGGGTACACCCTGGACAGGTCGCCAGTCTGTCGCAGGGCAGAGGGACAGACAACCATTCACACTCTCATACATACCAATGGGCAGTTTAGATTGGCCAATTAATTGAGAGGATTACGTTTTAATAACTGACATGAACGTGTGCATCGTGGGTCGCCTGATCAACAGAAATGCTTCTTTAAAACCTTCGGTTAATATAGCAGATGTTTCTGTTACTTGGTGGGTGATTTTTGGAATATTGCACTTTAATAAACAGCTGATGTCGGCAGTCAATGTGCTCAAAGTTGAAAACTGCATGTTAATAATGGCCAACATGCATCCAGTTACAGCTTGTACTACATAGTACTTGTACATACCATACACTTAGTACACAGTATTATAATGCTGATGCTGCACCAAAGTATGTGTGTACAGCTTTAGTGCAAAAGGTGTACCGTTTGTGTTATTGTTGTGTAATTTATGCTGACTTTAAATTATACTGCTGGGTGACAGATTAAAGGAAAATCCATAAATCCATAACTAGTACTGCAAATCAGTAGCAGGTATTTTGCTCTTTCAATTTAGGTTAGTTGGTCACTCTTAAATTGCCCACAGGTGTGAATGTGAGTGTGAATGGTTGTCTGTCTCTGTGTTGGCCCTGTGGCAGGCTGGCGACCTGTACAGGTGTACCCTGCCTCTCACTCTGACAGCTGGGATAGGCTCCAGCCCCCCGTGACCCTGAAAAGGAAAGATGGATGGCACCAATTCACAGCAACAGTCACCTCAAGGTGCTTCAGGAAGACCCTACAGTATTAGAGGGACAACGCCAACGACTGATGACCCCTATGAGCTGCACGTGGCAACAGCGGGAAGAGGCTGTTTCAACTGGAAGAGGGCATTGACAGGACCGGGAGGAGCATCCGACTGGGGGCTGAGGGAAAGACATGTTTCCACAAGTATTTCTTTGCTGTATGATTGGTACTTTGAAGTTCTGACATAGTTAGCCCTGGATAGGCCCAGAGCTCATAATTGTATATTAAATGCTGCCTGTCACACATCTAAAACACTCCCATCTCTCTCCAACCTAATCATCAGGCTGGACCTGCAGCCTGGCACCCGTACCTGTGAGCTGTCAGTGTTGGAGACTCCAGCAGCTGGTGAAGTTCAACAATGGACAACAGCTTTTTAAAAATGAAAATGAGCAAGGCCCGAGGTGAGGGGGAGTTTCCTGCAGTGTGGTGGTCAGTCCGATATGCCCCTTCACATAGTGTGTAATCACATTTGTGAATGCATAAATGTGTATGTGTAGATATTAATGGCAGTTTTAACGTTTTGCTTGAAGCGCTGAATGACAGAACAGCTGGTTTATTATAAACATAAAAAAGTTTCTAATTATTGTGCATTCCAGAATTTAAAACTTGCCCAACTTGATTGTCTTTTTACATTATCTTGATTTTATACGCTTGTAGCCTGTTTTTACTTTTGAACATCCCGTGAAGCTTGCTGGGAATGCAGCAGGAAAGAAGGAAACCAGTGAAGAATAAACACATCTCAGTTCCATGGACGGTTCCAGCTTCTGCATCTTTGTGATGATTAACACACGGAACAATGCATCCCTAAAGTGATGGCAATGAGACCTAAAGAGGACCACCGCTGACTTCATTACTGAGGAACGGCGGGCGCTGATGGAGGAGACACCCCCAACAATCTGCTTCCTCCACCTTTGCAAGCATGTGAGGACAGCACACGCGAGTCTGATCATGGTGGGCCTTCCTGCTTTAAATGTGAACCAGACAGGAAGCTCCGAGAGAAAAGGAGACAAAGTTATTAAAGCTCTTTATTCATATAAAGACATGAGAACATATACACTGAAAGTGCTCCAAATACTGTCAGTGGTGGTACAGATGAATGGGTTTTAAAAGGGGATTTAAAAGAAAAAGGCTTCAACCTGACCTGTTCCTGACCAGGAAGAGAGCACTAAAAGGAGAGAATCAGCTTCTTGTGGCAGTTTGAATTTGTTCTGATCGTTTTCCCTGAAGCTGAAGGATGACAACCATCCTGATATCAAGTTCAGTCACAGCCGGGACGGCACAGAGCAACAAAAGAGTAAAACCTCATTCCATAAAGACGACAGCAGCTTCAGTCAGTGGCAGCACAGCTTCGCTTGGCTCGTTCACGTGTTCTCAGCCCAGAGTGATCTCTGACGACTCTTTGGCGTCAATCACTCGAAACACGCCCACCTTCTCCTTCTTCATTCTGCCCTTTTCTTTGTCTGAAAATCCAAGAAAATACATGTGTCACATTCCCTCTACCACAAGGAACAACAAAGACACGAGGGCTCAGACGCAGTGAAAATATTTAGCAAATCTAATCTTCATTTTTCAGTGTTTAATTCTGATTTTATTTCGTGTCAGTTCTTCGTGCAGATCGATTTTTCACACACTATTTAAACCTGAATCTGGACTTAAAGTCGGGACGCTGGAGCTGCTCCTGCAGTAAATCAGAGAATTGAGTGTTTCCTCACCCAGCAGGTCGCTGCGATCCAGCAGGATCTCCAGGTCCTTGGCACTGATCACGCTCCCTTTAGAAGCTTTCACCTCCCTGAGTGCGGCAAACATCACAAAGTTAGCCTGAAATTACAGCTCCAGGTCTCACAATACTTTCACTCACATCATTTCTTACTTCTCAGTGCTTCTGGCCTTCAGCAGCTCCTGCAGCTCATCCAGATCGATGCAGCTTTTGCTCTGGTTCAGCTCTGCCTTCCCACCTTTAAATCTGTCTGTGGAGGAAAGCCATCAAACACTCAGACAGCCACCAGAGAGCACATTAAAGACACCCTCACTCCTGTGTTTAGAATCTGCTGTGAGCTGTAATTACAAAAAGATGGACACTCACTCTTGTGGATGACCATCTGCTCCAGCTTCCTCTTGGCAGAGGCCCTCTCCAGGATCTTCTGGTCAATTGTGTTGGCTGTGACCAGGCGGTACACAACTACTGGTTTAGTTTGTCCTATGCGGTGACAGCGGTCCTGAGCCTGCAGGTCTGCCTGTGGGTTCTTGAGAGGTGACAGAAGCATCAAGCACGAGTACAAGAAAAATCAATAGATATGTCCAGGAGATAGTTATAGACTCATCTGCACCAACCCAGTCACTGTCAAAGATGATGACGGTGTCGGCAGCTGTCAGGTTGATTCCCAGTCCTCCTGCTCGGGTGCTCAGCAGGAAGATGAACACCTCTGGATCTCTGGAAAACCTGGCCATCTGTTAGAAGAACCACACAATCCACTGAGAGGAGCACTTTGGGTTCTTGGCATTTCTAGATTCTGAAGACTCGGTGTGTGTACAGCACACAGCATCATCTCCACCATTTCAAACTCACGTTTTCGTCTCTGTCTGCATAGGACATGCTGCCATCCAGGCGGCTGTACTGAAAGCCCCGCAGATAGCAATAATCCATCAGAATATCCAAGATGGATGTCATCTGACTGAAGATCAGAACCTGGAACAATCAAATGCATCATCAGCAGTGCATCACAGATGTTTAACTGTCCTTAAGCTGATCATTTCATAAAGAGCATGCAGCACGTGTCTTAACAGATGTGTCCCGTTTGATTCTGCACTGGTTTCACCTTATGTCCCCTCTTCCTCAGTGCCGGCAGCAATCTGTCCAGTATGAGAAACTTCCCGGAGCTCTGCACCAGCTGCTCATCAATCTGCAGGAAGGGCAGGATGAGGGGGAACATGTTACCAACCACACTTCTGGACCACCATCACTATTAAAAGACCCCAGTCTGTTCTTCATGGACCTTGTTCTGTTTGGCGTGTAACATCACTGTACTAATGGAGTCCAACCAACTGTGTTACCTTGAACTCCCCTGTGGCGGGGTCCAGAGGGTACTCCACCAGGTACGGATGGTTGCAGCATCTCTTTAACAGCATGAGGATGTTCTGCAGCTTCAGGTTGATCTGAGTGTCCAGCGGGCTCTGGACATCCAGCACTGGGCGGCAGCTGAAGGAGACAGATTTCTGTTAGGAGTAAATTCTGTGGTGGGGATAAGAGAACATGCTTCAGAGCAAAGGTTCTCTTTTCTTCTTATTAAAGGTTAATAAAAGCTTATACTAAAACATCAGTGCAATCAACACCATTCTGTTTAAATGGAGTAAGGTTTACATACAGAAGGTCATTTTATAGCAGCACTCAATTAAGACTCCACAGAAAAACACCACACTTGTGTTCACTGGTTTAAGGCAGTCTGACCTGGGCTCCAGCTCCTTGCGAACCCTCTCCAGATATTTGTCCAGGTTGTGCGGAGTGTCTGCATCCGTCTCTTTGTAGTCCACCACCCTCCGGCTGCGACGCTTCGGCCTGCCACTGGACGTCAGTGCTACAGGAGCCTCCGCCTGAATATACCAGGAGGACAGACAATTCTCACCGCTCTGTGTTCACTGGCTATTTGATTAGGGTCCACCTGACAGCAGAGCATGACTGATGAATCCACTACAGGCTTGTTCTTATGAAGGGAACCCTGCAGTGAGTGGGTACTGTGTCACAGCGTAAGGATGCTGACAATTACTGCTGTGAACACTTTAAGAATAAAATGATTCAAAGTGCTTTAGAGACATCATGTTGGTCTGTGACCACATGTAGACAGGAAAAGCTTCCAGCTGGGAACTTTGTTATGATCAGCAGGAACGTTCCAGTGACTCATTTCTGAGCTGATAACAAAAATGTTTAAAAGTACTCAAATGCAAAAGCATCTTAAATATGTGGAGCTTTAAACAATGCCGATCTGCACTCTTGCACGGCTTGTGCTGCCCAATAATATCAACATTTAATCATCTAGTGGAATATGATGCCTATCCAGGCCCACCATGACCCGTGCTTCCAGCCTGGAAAGTGTGTGTAAACTGGTGCACACTAACTGAGGTCACACCACATTAGCAGATTTAAACATGTCTTCATGTGAGAAATTAGGTCATTTTTTTTAACCCCATTTACCGAAAACAATGATTTTAAATAAACAATGTTGGTATGCAGCATGTGCACTGCCTTTACTTTACATTTAGAAGATAAATCTATAGTTTTGGTTGATGCAGACAGACAACAGTTTATCTGTATCAGGCTTTTATATCTGCATGCAAGTCAGTGCAGATCAACTGAAGCGCAGCTTTTAATGCAGCTGGCTCACTGACAGTAAGTGCAGCTCTGCGCCGCCACTCTGTGACAGAAACTTTACCTTTTCCTGGCCCAGCATCTTGGCAATGGTCTTGTTGACAACAGCAGTGTAGAAAGCTTCCTGTTTGGCCGACAGAGGAGCATAAACGATGATTTCCTTCTTAGGAGGAACCTCCAGAGTCACATCCGACTTCAGTCTCCTCAGCAGGAATGGAGTCAGAATCTGAAACAACAGAAAACCTTTAAGATGAGCGCTTTTTACCGTTTACCTAGAATGGCTTCACCCTGCCCTGGAACCAGGCCTGGGGAGGGAGATCATGAGAGAGTGCCTGGTGGGTGGGCCCTAGTCCATGGGTGCTGGTTGGGCACAGCCCAAAGAATCAACACAGGCCAACCACCCCGCAAGAGTGAGGTGGCAGTTGTGACCCACCACTTCATGGCTGCTGTTGTTCCCAATCTCTTCCACTTTGTTCTAATCCCACTAACAGCTGACTGTGGAATATTTAGCAGTGAGGAAATTTTAGGACTGGACTTGTTGCACAGGTATCATCCTATCACGGTACCACGCTGGACCTCACTGAGCTCCTGAGAGGACTGATGGTTGTAGAAGCTGGTTTATACACCTGTGGAGGTAACTGGAACACCTGGATTCAAATTTTGATGTTTGAGGCCATATAATGCATCTCCCTGGTTCGCTGGATTTTTCCACATTTTTTTCCTTGTGTCCCCAAGTCTGGGCACAGGTCCTAATTGTTGTTTGCAGTTCTGCAAGTACCCAGCCTTTTGGCGTCACTGGGTCAAGTTCCTGAGAGTGTTCAATCTGGGGACTCCAATGCTAACATACACGGACAATGATCGAGACCTGGAGTGGTGTAAGTGAGAAGAACTTCTGTGTCCATCAGTTTGTCCATCACAAACATCATTTTCAAGCATGAGGGTGTTTGTGACTCCATACAGCACCAGTGTAGAGAGCATCTGAGCTGTCAGCTGTTCACCACTTGGTGTTGAGTTGGATCAGTTGGAGGATGCTCGACAGGTCTAGCACGCTCATTATTAAAAAGAAATATGTATCCATCTTTTCCGCTTATCTATTCAGGGTGGCGGTTGGGCTGGAACCTATCCCAGCTGCCACAGGACAAGAGCTCGGGTCCATCCTGGACAGCTTGTAGATAAAGGCTAAGCTGCCTGAGCAAGACATCCGACTTAAATCCGCTGCTCATCAACAGGCGCGAGAGGACCAGTTAGCTTGAGCTGATTCTAAATTTAACACCGGATACGTGACCGCATAGATGAAGCTTAACACCAGATAAATAAGAGTTAATTAAAAGCCATTAAACACAGTGAATACGTCAGAATCTTTCATGATGGAGGACTGACCTGATGCAGCATGCTTAGGATGTTCTGCTCACGTTCAGCTACCACCACATTCTCAGCCTCTCCAAGGGTGTCGATGTCGAACCACGACTCAAAGCTGTGAGCGAACATGCCAAAGGTCAAAGGCGAGCAATAAGAAACATAGCAGAAATATCAGAAATGTCATGTTAATGCAGATCCACTGCTGTGGAATGGGGCTCCTTTTTGGTAATAGACTTCTTAAAACAGTCAATCATTCAACCATAAAAAGGGCACTTAACTCGAGGGATACACCAGTGTTGTATCTACACTAAACTTAGCAAAGAACCAGGGTTCTGTTTCTGTGATCAAAAACTACATAAAGGAAAAAGATTGTTAAAATTATTTTGTCATGTTATCCTCTGCAAGTATACTCTTATGCTCTTATTAATTACCGAAACCAGAAATCTAGCTGTAACTGGATACTTCTCTGAACCCTATGCCACAACCCATCATGCACCTCCTGGGAAACATGACTACAGGTCAGATCGATGCAGCGACTCCGATTGGCCTGTTCAGAACCGCCGAATCCTCCCGAGTATTTCTGGTTACTTTTTCATCACAGTTTACATTCATCACATTAATTAGTGTGAGTGTAACAACCATCTTCTCCGTTTAAGAAATAATAAATTCCTGGAGGGAGATGGTTTAAACTATCGGTCACCAGCTGCTCGTCAATCTGCAGGAAGGACAGGATGAGAGCCGAAAGGTAATTAACACATAAATGAACACAGATTTGCTACGCAGTGGCATCTGCACCATCCGGCAACACGACCAATCTGCTGTGCCAGTATAACCAGTTTCTGCTGCGCTGGCCTGAATGATTCTGATTCAGTCTGAAGCTGAACATGGTTTCTGTCTGCTCCGGGCTGGACTGGGCCGGCCTCCATGTTCATGGACTCAGTTACTGACTGGAACTCATTGGATATAAATGTTGAATACATCTACAAGATCTTTCAGTGTGTTGTGTCAGTGCACTAAAATGTGAGGAAATGTATTCTAAATAACTTGGTCCTATTCTTAGTATTATTAGTCATGATAACTGGTATTACCTATTTATTTATGTTATTTATTTTCAGAGGACTGTAGACGTGAACTAGATTATTCATTATTCACTGCTTCTTTGAGTACAATAAATGAAGTGGTTACAAAGTCAATCAGTAACCATGTTAAATAACTGATATCAATATTGACCAAAAGCATCAGGATTATGTTTTTACCATATTCAAGCATCTCTACAAAGAACCAATTTAAAGTTTACTTTCAGGTACTTTGTTACCAGAATTCTGTTGCAAAGCACAATTTGTTCCAGGCACAAAATTAAAAAGGCATAAAAGACTATTTTTGCACTAACAAGATTATTCCCAAAGAGTTATTAGCTAAAAAACTTAGCATATATAGCGTGTTCTTAAAAACGTGATGAAACTGGACAAAGGGAAAACAAACTAAAAACTATCTGCAGCAGATGAAAAGTATCTGAAAGTTATATCCTTAAGAAATAGGAATAGCACTATCAGTCATGGATTGGCTTCCCCAGAGCCAATACGGGATCATCTTGACAGAGAATGGAACAAAGGACAGCCATCTTCCAAAAAAGGTCTTTGGAATGTCCTGCTAGACGCCTGGAGAACTGTTCCTAAGGACTACTGAAGCAACAAGAAGGCTTGCCTGAAAGGCAGCGCTGAAAGTATTGAATTTCAATACTTACCAGCTGTGTTATTGCCTTATATACTGTATGTTTGCATGTTTCAACAAATTACTGCACCCGTTTCCCATTTTCCAAGCATTGTATATAAAAATAAAAGTTTTAAAGTGAAATATAGGATGAGAAAACTTGCTCACAACTTTGCCCCATTTTTTGTCAACTGCTGTTACCCCTGTTCTGTCTGAGGGCAAAGTCTGGCTTCTCCACCACAGCCATCCCTCTCTGTACCCATCGCAGCAGATAATCAGCTGTCACTGGTGTGTGTGTGTGTGTGTGTGTAAGAAAAACACACCTCTTGAGGTCATCAAAGACCTCTGGCAGGAGGAAGTTGAGGAGGGACCAGAGCTCGGCCAGGTTGTTCTGCAGCGGCGTCCCTGTCAGCAGCAGCTTGTTGTCGGTGGGCAGCGTCTTCAGCTCCCGCACCAGCCGGCAGTTGAGGTTTTTGATTCTGTGGCCTTCATCCACTATCAGATACTTCCACTGGAAGCGCTATGGCAGAACAGACATGGTCCAACTTCTTAAACACTCCACAACAATTTATCAGTAAATAGTTTTAATATAAGTGAATCAGAATCTTTAATCCATCTATTACATTGGTTGCATCTGATTTAATGTCCCTACTAAGACTTCCGGTATGTCTGTCAACTCATTTCCAACGCCTCCTATGAGAAATGCATCACGGGAACAGGGAAGAACTTCTAGGCATAGCCAAATGGCAGAAGGCTTCCACCTTGGTGGCCTCTGCTTTTTGCAGAGGATATCACTGCAATTACCCAATCGGGCACAGCTCACCCACCCCACGCCCTCCACTGATACCAGACTGATTTGATTTCTTTCCTTGGTTTACTGCACTATAGTATTACACCACAATCTGCAATCTACCACCGGAAACGGCCAGGTTCATTCACAACATGCAGGCGTGCGCTCGTGATAGCCCTGTTCATGTTTGATTCCCCGTGGCTACAGAAAGCAAAATGGCGGCCAGCGTGAAAGCGGGGAGGTTAGTCATATGCTGCTGGTATATACTGTTATTAAATATTTTGTATAGCATAGGGTGAACAGGGACTCTACCTGTAGGAATTTTCTGTCAATCATGGAGATCTCAAAGGAGGTAATGACCACAGGACACATGCCGAGAGGCCCCTGAGGCCGGCAGATCTGTTTCAGCAGCTTGGCCCTCTCTGGCTGAGGGCCATGGTAAAGCAGCACTGACACCTGAGAAAACGAGTCACTGTTAGCTAATGCCGGTGGCACATGAGAACACTTGTTGGATGATGTTGTTTCAGGGTGCAGCCAGACCACCACAAACTTACCTCTGGTGTAAAGCGCTTGAATTCATTGATCCAGTTGGGCAGAGTGGAGAGAGGGGCCACCACCAAGAAGGGGCCCAAGACTTTCTTTTCTATCATCATGGCAATGTGAGCAATGCACTGGATGGTCTTTCCCAGGCCCATCTCATCAGCCAGGATCCCATTAATGCCGTTCTCCCACAGCATCTGACAGCACACAGCAACAACACAATTCAATGTCACTTATACAGCACCGAACAACAACGGCTGCTTCAAGGTGCTTTATAAGACAAAGATTATACAATCCAAATTAGCATTAACAATGAACACCAGCAGGCATTCAATCAGTTATTAAAGCACATGAAACTGTATCAAAGGTAACTGACAGTGCAGATAACAGGTGAATTTACAGCAACTGGACATTGTGTGTGCAGCTATCTGCATTTTCTTTTAGCCAACATCCCCCACTTTAACCAAACAGTGAGCACATGTCTGCAGCCCACCATCCCTGCTTTGTCATGCATGTGTGAATGTCCTGACTTTATTTGGTTTTCTGCTGCAAAACACGAATCTTTATAGCTTAAAAAACAAACTGTATGGTTGCTTTTAATGTAGAGAGGCATGCATTAAAAGTACACAGTAAATCATTAAGTATGTGGTATGTATGGCCTTAACCTCTGAATTTGGAAACCAACATGGACGCACTTTAAGTTCTTAGAAAATGTGGATGTCATCAACACCAACTTCCAAACTCCACTGACAGAAGAACAAAAGCATCAAGTGAGCTTAAGAACCTCCCTGCTTACCCTCAGCCACTCGATGCCTTCAATTTGGTACCACCTCATGATGCCTCCAGTGAAAAACTGCGGTTGCTGGACAGGAACCGGCTGCCCATTCACCTTCCTGTGAGGATCCAGAAGATGCTTAGCGTTGTCCCGCACCGTCTCTGACAGGCGGTTCTTTATGTCTTGGTTGGAATCGCTCATCTTCTCAATATCCTCAGCTTCTAGCTTCTTCTGGGCTGGCACCTCTTCCTACAATAACATGTTTGATATGAATGTATAAGGTATGGTTTACATTGGCCTCTTTCACTGATCAACCAAGCGAGGGAAAAAGAAAATTATCCTTACCACTTCTTCCACTTTTGCTTTCTTTGATTGTGACATGATTTCCTAAAAGACAAACGTAACAAACAATGAGCAAATGTCAAAGACATAAAGACATCAAGTGAAATCAAACTTACTTCTTTTGACATCACATCTGCTATTTTGTAGTCTTCATCTCTCCTCCTTTTCTTTGTATCTGGTTTGACAGAAAATGGAGTCAAACATCATGAGGTTAATATATACTTAATAATATTTTATTAGGTACACATGTTCAACTGCTTGTTAATGCAAATACCTAATCAGTTTTTAGCATAGAGCTGCCCCACTACTGAACACTGACAAACCCAACAGACCACAGCTCCACCTTCACAGACACTTTAGCATACCGCAGTTTGTGTAAATAAACAGTTTACTGCCATTTTCACTGTAAATACCCGATCCTCATTTATCCTATAGAGCACAGGTGTCTGACTCGAGGCCTGCGACATGATTTCATATAGCGATTATTATGAGTAATGGCCCGTAAGTAAATAGCCCTCCGACCACATATGCTACAAATCCCACAATATGCACTGCAACAGATGCCGAGCAGGCCAAGACCTGTGCACTAACCAGTTTCATGCATTGCCAATGACCCATTGATCAGTGATCAGCGGATTAAAACATCGGTCAGCACTTTTCCAGCAACATTTAACCTGCCCGACCCCCCAAAATGGCCGAATGAAGTGGAGAACAGGGATTGTCCAAACAGGTGAAGGCAGAGGGCCTGATCACAGTCATCGGAGGTAAACCGTGTGACTCTTTTTCTCGCCTGCGGTGTTCGGGGAAACGAGTGGATACAGGAGAAGAAGCAGAGGGAGACCTGCACAGGTGAGTTGCAGTGCATCACTGCGTCAAACAGCAGGAATTTTTTTTCTAATTTCTATTTTGAATTTATTATGTGGCCACCTGGAGGATTGCAACAACAAAATTTCATTGTTTTGAGCAATGACAAAGATACCTCAAGACATCATAAGCACTGTAACACAGACTGGACTTTATAAGAGACCGTGTGATCACGCACATGTATGACGCAGTGAAAGCTTTTCAAGCCAAGTTGCACCTGCGAGAGGCGCAGATACAAAAAGGGAATTTATGCCACTTTCCATGTTGCCAAAATCAGAGCAGGTCTGCAGCACTGTGTTTGCAGCTGTACTTTATGCTGAAAAACTGGACTCACTGCACAGTTTATGCAGCGTTTCTTTGACTTTGCCTTTATGACCACAGTGTGCCCATCTTCTGATCGATGCTTCCAGGAGGATAACATGCCATCTCACACTGCTTTCTTATATACAAGTTCACTGTACTCAAATGGCCTCCACAGTCACCAGATCTCAATCCAACACAGCATCTTTGGATGTGGTGGAATAAGTAAGTTGCCCTGTGGATGCACAGCCATCAAATCTGCAAACTGTCACACCAATATGGACCAAAATCTCCAGCACCTTGTTGAGTCTATGCCACAAAGAATTAAGACAGTTCTTAAGGGGGTCCAACCCAGTACTAGCAAGGTGTACCTAATAAAGTGCCCAGTGAGTGTATATACTCTTGGGGAACTGCTGGGTGAGTTATTTTCATGCTACATTAACTACAAGTTTAAATATCAGAAGAGTTGCTTACCTTTGTCAGCCTGTGGCCCGTTGCCATTTGGCATCTAAAAGGAAACATACTACAGTTAGAAGAGGCTTTTTACTCTAAACTAAGAAATGTCTTTCAGTAAAATTCACCACCTTCTTAGCCTTCTTCTCAAGCTTCTCCTTCCTGAGTCTCTCCTGAGATGGTAAGTAGTAGGACAGAGTGTCAGGTTTTAGCAGTGAGCCAACAGGTGCAAACACAGCACAGCCTATGCTGCACAAGTTTCACAGTGTACCTCATTCTGTTGTTGCTCCATTTTTGTCAGCAGAAATTTAGAGTAGATGTTGCTCTTCTGAAGCAAATGCTGCAGCCTCTTGAACCGCATGTCGTGGGAGTCCCTCTCCCAAGACTCCCGGGCCTGATAGGAAGGGGTGAAACCAATCACAGATTAATAATAAAAGCCACGACGCATGAGTGGGCCAAAAGGCGACTAAATCAGAATGACCTCTCACAAAATGACATCCTTCAAAACAAGTTGGGTGAAGACCCATTAGGTGGGCAAGTTTGATTAAATTCTGACCAATGCGGTAGGAGGAGGAGGGATTCTTGTGAACTGTGGACAGATGCAGCCATGGCGCAAACTTTAGGGGGGGGGGGGGTAAAA
>VUQK01014957.1:3474-17762 GCA_015106715.1 Bujurquina vittata
TTGAGTCTTCCCCCCTCCTCTTCTCGTGTGGGGGGGGGGGGGGGGGGGGGGGGCGCTATCCCAGCTGTCACAGGACGAGAGGCAGGGTACACTCTGTACAGGTTGCCAGCCTGTTGCAGGGCCAACACAGAGAGACACACAACCATTCCCACTCACATTCAATTTAGAATCACCAGTTAACCTAACCCCACTAGCTGCATGTCTTTGGACCATGAGTGGAATCCAGAGTACCCACAGACAGCCCACACAGACACGAGGGAACATGCAAACTCCACACAGAAAGGCCCGGGCCAAGGTGGATTCAAACCCAGGTCTTCTTGCCGTGAGGGCGAACCACCGTGCCACACTACCAAAAAGCCTATAAATTAGTCCACTATGATACCCTACATTGAAAATTTGTGAATCAGTTTTGAATCTGTGACAGAAGCTGATCAAAGACCTTGTTCACGCACACGGGACATTAGTTATTCATTGCTACAGCCATCCTAGTAGACAAATGTCATCCACGTCTCCACCTTTGCAAAGTTAGGCATCAAATGTACAGTACACACACACACATACACACATTTAAGCACAAAGGCACACATGCAGCAGTACACAAATAGAAATCTGACTCAATTCCAATCACAGTTCCAAACACCTGTCTGCCAATCTTCCAATAGTGTTTTGACCGCTTTTCCCTGGTCAAACTGTGTGTGAGCTGCATTTGTGTTGATATGTCGCTGTGCAAGTGTGTTAGTGGTCTGACAGCCACAGATAAGGTGGCAGTTATCTTATCATGCTGAGCCAACCTACTCTAACCCTCACAAACCTCAGGTGTCAGCGTGTTGGCTTTTCGCGAAGCACACTCCCCCACCACCCCAACCCCATTTTCATGTCAATTTCACACCATTTTGCTCTCTGTCTCTGCTTTCCCTCCCCTCTGTCTTTATCCCTCAATTTCCCCCCTCCTTCCATTGTGATAGGCATTTAAGCTCATTTGAGTCCAGTTTGCTCTTCTCTTCTCCCTTCATCTCTACATTTTCCCCCACTAGCCTTCGTGATCTTTCTTGGTATCCATCTACTCGGCCTTGCGATCAGTGTCTTCCATCGTTGGCCAAGTTTTGACAGCATTTGCTGTCTTGTTTATTCTTTTGCACTTTGCCCACATCCTACTATTTTTAAAGCTTATTCCCTCTTGCTTGCTTGATTCTCCCATTTTTATTTCCTGCTTTCTCTTTGCCACTAACCCTTCACTCTCACAGTCCTCTCAGTGTCTTCTATGTTTTAGAAGAGGTGACAATTCACTTTAATGTTGCCAGATAACCTCACTTATTCTCAGTCTTTCTCACGCTGCCTTCCTTCTACTCTCTTTTCAACATATTTTCATCCAGTTGTTTATTCACAGCTCAGCAGAGATGACAGCCTTTTATTATCAATCTGCCAGTCATTTCACCTACCCTTTTTCTAACTACCTACTCTCCCCCTCTGGATCTCTTCTTTCTCCTGTGTTGCTTAAGGATGCTGTCATTCTTTAGTCTGCCAAGCTGTCCAGCCCCAGCTCTTTTTCTCTGGCCATGAAAACCACCTTATGTATGTACTCAAAAGGTTTCAGCACAATCTGCTAAGGCTGGCAGTTAAAAAGTAGTGATTTAGAAAATAACAGTGAAATCAAGTCTTCTTTTCAAGCTGGAAAGAGGACTATTATTACTATAAGGTATATTATCCTATAGTCAGGTTTATGAAGGGTTCATATTCATATTTAGAAGGACTGTAACATACCCTGACTTACATCTTTCAGTTAATCTTACCTTTCAATTTAAGCCATCATTTTACCTTAAACTGTTATTGATCTCCCAGTGGTCAGAAACCACATTTTTCCTTTTTCATTATTTGTATTTATTTATTTATTTTTTACCATCCATATCGCATAATGCAAAATTGGATAGAATAATGAGAGCGGAGAATCTCCTGAATTTACCTCTAGGGATTCCGTCTCTTCTCATTGTTCTTTTTGTTTTTGTTTTTTTTAATTACTCTGAACATTTTCAACTGATCTCATCCACACTATCATTTTTCCGATTTGTCATATTGTATATGCAAAATAGCTTATGCAGGAGCCATTCTTGTTGAACTTGTTAGTGGACTGGGTTCATTCCAATAAGCAGATGGAAAGGTTTAAGAGTTGATCCACAGGAAGAAATTTGTCTAACTGGTGGTTGCACATAATTCCAGCCTGATGCCACAAATACCACAAAATTACTCAAGTTTTGAAGGGGGTCAAAATGTCCACTGCCATAATGTGAATTAATATGTATGTGCTATGTTTGAAAATGTCTAGCACTTTTAGAATATGTGGTGGTGTAATCATAAGTGGTGCAGGTAACTGTGAAGTGTTATGATTCTCATAGAAACATACTATTACAGGATATAAGTCATTTGTCTTGTAAGCTTTCTTGACATTTTCCTATTCTCCTTACTTTTTAAGAATTGGTATCCTTATTCTATTTTTGGATTTTTAAAAGCTGACATTAAATGAATTATTTCTTATTTATGAGCATGTTGGTTGGTGTGAGCTACTATATTATGTATTATTTAATAGATGATAAGAGACTATACATTACAGCAAACATAACATTTTTATACTATAGTTCCTATCAAAAATACTAATGATTACTAAACGTTATTGTGGTATTAGAATAAGCTTCATTTCTGATCAGTAAGATCGTCCTGATTCTCCAAACGTAAATATCATAATATCAGAGCCACTGGCATCTCTTAGTGCAAAATGTTAATTGGCTCTGGTCCCATCGTGATGTGTTCTGGCAACATTAAGACTCATAACTATTTATGTTTTAACCAAAACAACTATCTTTTTCTAAACCCACGAAATACCTTAGGTCTCTGAACTTAAACAAACAAAAACAAAAATAAAAACAGAATTAAACAGTGGGTGAAACATGAAACTAATGGTGATCTTCAGGTTGATAGTCCTTTAATCTCTACCACCACAACCTCACCAAATGTACCAAATGTTTGAGTGTTATGGTAAATAGTAAATGGACTGGTAGTTATACAGTACTTTTCTAATCTTACTGAGCACTTAAAGTACTTTTATGATATGGCTTCAAATGCTTACCGATTATGCAAGCACTCACTCTTCAATGGATGCATTGGGAGCAATTTGGAATGAAGAATCTTACCCAACAAAACTGTAGTTAGTAGACATACTGCTTTATATATATAAAAGGAGGATTTATAAATCTCCTCTGTGTCTACATCTGAAATCAAGCATATCAGACACAAGAGCACTGTAAGTACCCACATTTCAAAAGCCTGCGAAAAGAAAATAAGCCACGTTATCTTTGCTAAGGACAACATAATGCAGCTCTTTGTAGCTATAAATCTCTAAACCTGAAGTCAATGGCAAGCAGTGAGCTGCCAACATAAACATTGAATGTACTGAGATGATTGAGAGACTGACACAAAGAGGCAAAAGGGAGATTTTTTTTAACGCAATAAACATAAAATGCAGCTTTCTAAATGATACTAATATGAAGGAAGAACATTTGCTGCTCCTGAATTGTTTTTTAATGTTGTCACTGTAGATGAATGTGCATATATTTCAGAAAGAAAAACAAAACAGGCTAACCATCACTTTGTTTTATATTTCTGATGTTTATTTTATTTGCAATGGAATTATTTTTGTTTTTCCTTACGAAACACTATACAAGACTAGCAAAAAGTTGAGAACTTGCATGCAATTGGCTAGTAGTCACTTTAATCACTTTAAACATTTCTTATTGGGTTAGGTCGGACATTGGGCAGGTCGGGAGACTTGTTTACTTGTCACCCTTCTTTCTGAGTCCATCCTTTTCTATGTTTATGCAGTCTATTGCTGAACACCCTCCTGACCCTCTCCATCTTTTTCTGTAGTGGGATACTAAACAGTCTCATTTTCTTCTCCCCCTCAGTCCTCTTCATTTTCAGACTACAGCATGACAAAAAGACCCCTACCCATTATTTTGAATAAGCAAGAACATGATCCAAGATGAAGCATCTGCTGCAGTGATGTCAGATGACAGTTATGGAGCAGATTATCAGGCTTATGGTCTGAACTCACTGGCTCCAGTTCACTCTCAGCATCTGACATCTTAACTTTGCAATCCTTGTGTCTTTCACTGTGATTTTTCCCTTTTTTTATCTGTTTTTTTTTTCAATTTTTGTTAATTTAGCATTGTAATGTGCATTCAAGATGATTTGAAATGTGCCCTCACTGCTTTGTCGTGACTAGATGATTAAAATTAATTCTCTGAATTAGACCTGTAAATAATAAGATAATGAGACCTCCTTTTTCAAAATCCCGGACAAGCCCCAATATTGACATTCCTCCACAGAAGATGTGGGGAAGTAACAGATATGATTTTGGTCTCCTAAAGCATGATTTAAGATTTGAGACCAGCTCTGTGCTTGTTTGGTAACTGGTGAGACTTTACATATACCGCTTTAGCCCCAATGCCTTTGGATATTGTTGCTCAGTTGCATTTTTCTTTCTAATTAGTTTTCTGTATATTTTATGTGAACACGTGTATAATATGACATCTTTTATTTTAAAGAATATACAATGTCAAAATGTCTTTGGTTTAACACTGCTTTCATTAAATTGATATGGCACTGTGTCCATGTAATTAATTTAATTTAGTGATTTTTTTTTTTAACCACTCAAATGTAATCTGCAAATAAACTGGCAGGTCAGCCTGTTGTCAGTACGCTTACCTCCCACTATGTTTATAATTTGTGTCACTCTATGCTCTTCTTAATCTGATGCCTTTGCTTGCTAATAATAGCTCTGGCTTAAACAGAAAAGGCAGGGAAACAGAGCAGAAGAGGAGAACTGGGGGATCGTTGGCTTAATACATATTGGATTTTGTGCAGTGTGCAGTTTGTTGAATCTGCTTTTAGCCTGTTGAATTTTATTAGTATCTCTGATATCCTAACTTTTAAAATCTCTATGTTTAGTTTGTTTGTTCAGTGCTCATTTTTTTGGCAGCTCTGTTGTAAAACAACAGAAAGGCAAATATTGCCAATTCACTGCTACTGAGAAAGTCTCATGTTAAAATTAAAATCAGGATTTTAATCTGCAATTTTGAGATTTTACCATCATTTCACATTCCGATGCTTTAGTGTCCGGATTATTAAAAATTATTAGTAAAAAGGAATCCGGATATCTCTGGCTCCAGAACTGGGGTGATCTGCTATTATGGGGGTGTTGAAAGGACACATGCTGAGTTTGCAATTATCTCTGAGAGTCTTTTCTCAGTTTGCATTCTCATCTCTCTATTTTAATCCTTCTGTTACTGTTGTTGTATAGTCAGCTCCTCCTCATTTTTTCCTTAAGCCATTCGTTCTTCAGTAATCATGCTTTGACTCTCCACATAAATATTTTTAGTCTCTCCTGCTAATACTGTCAAGCTCCCTATCTGGAACTGCACAGAGGCCTGGGGGATTCATTTTTGCTGATTTGCTTCTCTTTATTTACTTGCTTATTTTTGGAGGGTGCACTTTCTTTGTGTTTAGTGTTGTTAATATTTGTTTGTTCTTAGCTGTTGTGACATTGTACGATGCAACATTTCCTAAACTGCTGAACTGGAAAAGTGCAGGTGGTGTCTAGGTCTGGAAGAAGTACAAAACAGTAGAGAAATGTGTGTGTTTGTGTATAGAGAGCTACTGAGAGAGTACGGTAAAGAAACAAAAACACCAAGGGAGACTGAGACAGGAAGAGAAGCAGGGGAGTAAACAAGACTGAAAGATGGATAGAAAGTGTGTACTTGTCTTAAAGGGGATGTTTCACATGATAGCATGTTCTGCAGCATTGCCGTCAGCAATCCACTACCCCTCTTCCCTGTCCCCATGACACACACACACACACACACACACACACACCCCACACACACACACACACACATCTGCTATCTCTGTCTGTCTTCCCACCATGCAAGCAGGCAGGCAGACAGATTTATGAAAATAAATAAATAGCCTTTCAAGCAAAAAAAAATTATACTGATTTTAGAATTCATCTGTGTTGGAAAATGTAAGGTCACCAGATATCTGACAGCATTTTTTTTAAAGAACTGAAAGCTAAAGAATGAAGGTAGAACAAACAATAGCTCTGATAGGATTTATTTATATACTGCACTATTCATGCTTTTTCATATTGTAAAGTGCACAGATGAATCCTGGCCAACAATGTTTACTGAGCAATTGGTTGCTGAGCAATTGATTCAAATAGGATTTACATGGTATGGCCATAATTTGTGTTTCCCTTTCATCTTTATTAAGCAAAGCTGTTTTCATTTGTTTTGGTTTTAAAGATATTGCAGTACTTAATGACTAGGCATCTGTTTTCTGTTGTATAGTGCACTGATCATCACTTTTAGTAGTATGTAATAGTTGTGTTAGCTTACTTAAAAACAATCTAATAATAAATCCTTGAATAGGGCTTCTGCTGATTATTTCAAAACATTAAAACCTACTGTAAAGTTGTACATTACGTTTTACAAAATCTACTGTGCAACTTTAGAGTAGTATATATATATTACTTAAATAACTTCATGTTATTCAAATGTTATACAACAGAGCTTAACATTTGTTATACTACCCAGTTTAGCCACTTTACTGCAGGGGCTAAATTTGGTAGTTAGGAGTAATGTGGTAAACCTTGCAGTGATGGACAGTGCTGCACTGCTGCAGGACAGACTGTGATATCCATGCTTATTCCTAGTTTAGGCCCTGTGGAGACATTATAAAAAAGGAGACATGGTGCTGATAAAATTCTCATTTGAAATTTATGGTAAAATTTTGCAACAGCAAGGATGGTGGTAGAAATATATCTTCCAGGGGAGAAAGATTTAAAACCTTATTTGGGCAAAGTCAGCAAATGTTTAAGTGACTTTTATCAGATTTGACTGGATATTTTGTGCAGTTTTTATGTTCCCTTGACCATTAAGATGAAACCTAATTGAAATAGTGCTTCAAAATAACTACCCAAATAAGTGTCCGGAGGAGTAACAAGTCTTGCTTCTAGAAGGACTCATAAATTTGGATTAAAGCTGATAATGTTCTTTAGTAACACTTGGCAAACTCCACCTTCATACTGGTTGGAAAGCAGCCATTATATAGCTCGTCTAGTATCTCCTTATGTATTGTAAAATGTAGCTGGCTAAATCAAGAAACAGTAGTAAAACTCAGCAGAAACATAGATCTGCTGGATCTGCTAGAGCTCACAACAGAAATTATTATCAAAAATGATCTTATTTCTAATAGACACCCCCCTATGCCTCACTAAACCAGAACATAGGGTTCCTCTGCCTGCCAAATCCAACATTAAACCATGTGTATGCCACATTTTAAGTCACACATTCATTGTAATTCACTAACAGTACCTGCAATTATCTCATTTATTTTTTCAGATGCTCAACATTTCAATTCTTCAAAAGCACAAAACAAAAAAAAATCTAGAGCTGAACCTCTTCTCATGTATCCATTATCTATTATCCTGCAGTCTCTAATGGAGTTTGTTGCAGCTTTTACACTGGACACTAGACCACTTCATCAGGAGCGTGACGTGGCTGCGGTAACAGCCGTTTTACAGCGCAGCAGATTTGGCTGATGTGCATGGCAAGTTAAATTACCATGAAGTGGAGCTAGTGTGCTTTTGTGTGTGCATCTGTGAGTGTGTCTAGCAGAGTGTGAGAAGCGTGTAATAGGCTCACCTGTCCCTGCCTGCAGACTGATGGGCAGGTGGAGAAAATGAAAGCCAGATGGAAGGAAAAAGTGTTGGGGGGGGGTAGATAGCACTGCAGCAGACGGGATATGGTGTGGATACATTTACATTTTTTATATTTTTATGTACTAGTAATGTGTGGCTTGCTTCAAACTGGAAGTGCAGTTTTACAATCCCCTCAGGGATGGGGGGGGGGGCAGTATTTTTAGACAGATGTTCTACTTTTCACCAGTAATGCTTTGAATCTCTGTGTTACAGAAAGTTCAACATTGAATGTTTTTATTGTTTACTTGTTTTGCTTTTGGCCAGACTGCAAAGATAGGGAGGACCTGATGCTAGGCTCAGCGTCAGCATAGAAAATCACCGTTCAGCGGTTGTGACCACTTTGTCGTGGTGAAAGGCTTACGAAAAGATCGGCCTAAATATCCCTTTTTTTTTTTTTAATGACTGCTGAATCTCTTCTCAGATCAGATCTGCATCTTCTGATGCCAAATCCTTAAAAATGTATTTTTTTTGTGTGTGTGTGTGTGGATGCAGTGACTAACTCCAAGTTGTTTTTGACAGGGTGAAGAGGAGGAACGTGCTGACATTTTGCCCTGTCAGAGGTGAGTTTAATACTTTTTTTGTGTGTGTGCGTGTTTCCTGTAGACAATTCAAATTTGACATGTTTTCTTGCCTTTTAGCTACAGCTTATACTTCTGGTACACCGTGCTGATTATGTTTAGCAAAATGCATTCATGTGAGCAGTGAGATTGCATCACTTTGTAAATTTGTCCTGTTGACACGTGAAACTTAACTCGCACCACTTTGAAGATGATCGTTTTGGCAGTGAACACTCACGATCAAATCAATCAGTGTGAGCCACATGTGTTAAAAATAATGTGAGTGTGAATACAAGAATAAACCGATGAGCTGCCCATATTTGCTTTATTTTTTTTCAAGAATAATATTTAAAAGGAGATAAAAAAAATACATGATTCAACAAGTGATCCCAGAAGCTCTACTCTTTGCAAAACTCTTGCTGGCCAGTATGGTGGTCTCTCTTTCTCTGTCAGTAGCATGTCTTCAGCTGTATCTGGTTGCCGTGGTGACATGTGTGTCAGCAGTCGGGTGCTGTGTGTGTGTGTGTGTGTGTGTGTGCGCGCGTATGGAGTGGTGGGTGCTGAAAGGACTCTGTTGAGGCGTATAGAGTTCCCCTGTCCAGAAATTCCAGAAGCACATACATGTCAGTGATCAGATACAAAAACTTCAGGTATGCAGACACTGCACACCTGCACGCATGCACACACATATATAAAAGAAATATGCAGACTGCACGGACACACACGTCGACAGATATTCAGATTCCGTTCAGGCCAGTGCCGTGCATTCACACTGACAGCTACGGACTATAAGGTTACATACAGGGAAATCCATGCCTGGAGCAATGCTTTGAACACTGATAGTGTTTGTACACACTTTGCTTCAGTCACAGAGACTTGCAGCTAAAATTTAATGTCACAGGATGAAAATAAAGAAATGTGTGTATTTTTATTTTAACAGATCTTTGCAGATAAGCGACAGGTGATATTTGCATGTAGAATTACAGTAGCAAATTGCTGCTCATTCAACAGCTGCAGCACAGAAAATGTTGTTTAAGGGTCGTTGCTTAAGGACAGCTTGGCTATAGTTGATGAGGGAAGGAAAAGCATTGAACATTTGCTTTCCCCTTCAGCAACATTTCCTCTGTGCAGCACTTGGGATTTGAACCGAGGACAGAAGCCCACAGAAGCTTTAGAGTGCTCTTGATAAACAGGCGTAAGGCAGTGCAATTACTCAGTGATTCTGTTTTCGGGATAACTGTAATTGAGTTCAAGTTCAAGAATTAATTCTCCCTTCTGGGACGTTTGGCTTGCAGCAAGCCATTTCTCATGTAGGATAATCACAATAAACAAAGAGCAGTGAAGATTCAGGAGACACAGGAGAATGGAAGGTGTGTTACAGGTAAGGTTGTTAGTTGGACTTTACATACAGCTGTAATTTCTTCCAAGTATCCATCATTAAGGAAAATAATTAAGGGGGGGGGGTATGTTTTTCTATGTAATGTGTTGGCACGTGACAACAATTTGCAGCATCACAACAGGGCAGACGTCACACCTTCACATCATATGTTTGCATTATTTTGCTGGAACTGCTGAAAATACCTTTAAAATCCATTTCACAGCCGTGGTTCCATGTTTATTAAGTTAATTTAGTGCATAACATGGAAGTTGCCTTTTTCAGATGCTAAGAATTTGCGTAAAGAAAATATTTACATGATGGAGGTTATTGCCTTTTTTGAAGTTTAAATGTCATGTTCCCACCTCTCGTCCTGATAATGCTCGCTGTTGTGTTCAGAAACAAGTGGAACTTTTAAAGGAGCAAAATATTTCAAAGGATTATGGCTTTCTTTTTTCTTTTCTGAATACATACTTTCAAGCCTTACCCATTTTATAGACATTTTATACACAGTTGTTGATTTTCATGTATGCTCAACAGAGGTTTTCAGCTGTGCTCATATTTTTTCAGTCTAGCATTCTTGCATTCTTATTCTCTGTGTACCATTTTCTGAGATGGTTCGGACACTGCCAAAGAACAAAAGAGGCAAAAGAGTTCAGCATGAAGGGAAAAAAGCAACAAAAAGATTTTTTTGTTTTGGACATTTTCCACACTGAGTGCATCTGATTTCATGTGTTTGGTTTGTTTTAATGCTACGGGGGGTTGCCGTTCTTAAGACATATTTCTGCTCGTGCAGCCCACTCTTCTTTTATATGATGGTGGAAATCAAAGTGACTAGCTGGAAGAAATGCACAACCATAACCCCATAGTTTTATTGATGATGTATTCAAAAAAGGCCTTCATGATGTGCTGCACACATGAGACATGGTCCACAGAAACCCTTTCTTTCATGTTTCTCTCTCTGCAAATGTTTCCATTGACATGCAGGTTGGCAAATTCCTCCACACTTAGTGCAAGTGCATCTACCTCCTTCTGTTTAGTGCATCAGTGTGTGGGGGTCATCAGTAATGCAGGAGTGTGTTTTCATCACTGTGGACCACCTGGTCACCAGAATCCCATTTACTCACACACATACACACACACAGGTACACGCGTACACAATCAGCCTTGCCATGTGTCTGTTGTACACACACACACGCGCGCACACACACACACATTGATTTTCTACACTGTACCCTGTACAGCTTGCATTTTAGCATAAAATTTACTTTGAATTTGACTTTTTGATGTTTTGCAATATTGAGAAGGGTTTTATTATTATTTTTTTTCTTCTTCTTCTATATCTGCTTTTTTTGTTCTGTGTGTGTATGTGTACATCTGTGTGCGCGTGTTACCGAAGAGCCTGCTCTGCCCTAATGGATTCAAAATGACCTGAGAGCTCTTTTTAGTTCTCTCATTATGTCAAGCATCAAGAAGTGTGTTTGCTCCTTTTTAGAATAGCTATTACGCTTTCATTTAGCCCACAGCAGTGCTTAATAACATTCATTAGTTACCACGGGGTACAGCGAGATGTCACTGAGTTTTTCAACGTAACCCAGTTTTGAGAAAAAAAAAAAAAGAAAGATCAAGGAGATTACAAAGCATACTGTAAGTCTGTAAAAAATATTTAGATATGCATCTTTGACTGAATATAAAACTGCACATTATGTTGTGGTTCTATTTGAATTCTTATTTTATTTGAGTTATTATTTTAAATGCCATGATTTGGCAGGCTTAAGTTTTGCTTTCCTGTATATATATTTTTTTACATGGTTTCATTTTTTCTAATATAATCATAAATTACCCTAAATTTTACTTGCCTAGATGCTAGATTGGAGATATTTTTATTTATTTAATTAATAATTAATTCGTGCAGCATCACTGTTTGCACTCTCTTACTTAACACTGTTGACATGGGAATAACAATGAATAAGGCATGCTAATATACCAATAAGGAATAGTCCTGATATAAAAATAAGGAATAAAACAAATATAATAATACTCATTCATGATTCATGAGGCTTTTTTAATGGTTAAATGTTGCCTTTGCCCATTGACAAGACTAAAATATTAAGATCAGTGCCACTTGCCAAGTTTGTGACCTAGAAATGCTGACAAGGGAGTGATGGGCCAAGGAATTGTATTAACCCAGCCGTGTCCTTACCATTGCTGACAAGAAATTTTTTCTTGCATTGCTGCTGCGTTCGACAGCTCTGAAGACATCGTGGGCTAAAACTAGTGAGAGCAGAATGTCTGCTCTGTAAGATGTGATTGCTGACAAGTGTGTTTTCTTTGGTCTTAAACGATGCTGAGCGGGGACTGGTAAGGCGATGAATAGAAATAAGTTAGCTATATCATTTCTACATGTTGACAAGGCACAGCTCCACAATGCACTATTCTGCCTGCCCTTGTGACGGTGACGAGACACTGGGTGTTTGGTGATGAGCTCCTTGCTACTTCCCACCCATGTCGGCATGGCTGGGGCCACATACACATCTGCAGCGTGAGGAAACTTGAGCCTATCTTTCCAGCAGACATTGTTAGTGTCTGCTTGTGTATGCCCATTGACAGGGATTAGCAGTGATGTGTGAGCATAGCTCCCTGGGATGGTCCTGCTTGCTGCTGCAGGTCATTGCATGTGCGTTCTAATGTCCGTCAGTGTTAGTGTGTGATTGCATGTGTGCGAGTATTTGCCTGGCAGTGGGGGGTTAGGCCTGGATTGCAATAACAATGGAGAGGAATTTAAATGAGTGAAAAGGGGGATCAGGGACGTTTGCAAGGAGGATGGAAAAGGCTTTGGCACCATTGTTATTCTTCCCCTTTGTCATTCTGGTTCTCTATCTCTCTATTACACATCTCATGCTCTCTGTGTCTCACACTCCAGGCTACTCACATAAGTCACTATGTCTACTTCTCTTGATTTTATCCCAAACCTATCCCTGTTTCAGCTTGAGCTTTCGCTATCAAAGTTTTGTGTTCTACAAGTGTTTCCACAACGTGTTGGCAGATTGTGCTAATTATCTAATTAGCAGCTTACTATTGATGCTACTGAAAGACATTACAAAGTTTTTCTGTGGCGCTGTTTGTCATTCATTGCAATACTTTATCAGCAACAAAGAAATGCAGTGGAATTCAGAATTACAGGATGCCTGCCAGAAAAGTTGTCAGTCCCGGCAGCTGGTTAAATCCCCAACCCCAGGTGTTGGGGATTTAATGTTGCCCTCAGTTGATGTAGCACTATCCCCCTGCCATAACATGGCTCCATAGGTCTCTGCTTCTTTTGTAGAGACAAAAAATAATATATATACGGCCAAATCAGAGAGGAGAGAGAGAGAACTTCCATAGAACGCTCACTGATGCCTTTCCTGGCATGCAGCTGTCACAAAATAAAGGAATACAAGCGTTCAAGAATAAGGGCTTTTTTGCATGACAGCTAGAATGTCACACTGGAAGACAATGAGATTCTGGAACTTAAAAGTTTCTGAGGGCTGACATCAGAATGGCACAAAAACACAAAAGTTAAAGACTGGGCAAGACTCGTTTGTTTGATGCATTATCGTGCATTAGTTTAATGTAAACTCAACACTTCAACACTGTGATTTCATATCCTACTCACTGTACGATCCACTCAGGTACCAAATAGAGTATTTCCAGGACTGAGATTGGACAATCCTGTGTTGCACATGTGTGAAAGGCCAACTCCAGATGGTTTCTGGACTACAGTCCGGTTTAGTCAAGTTGCTATAACAATCTTGTAACATATATCCAATCTTAGCACGGGCTCAGACTTTGTGTGGCTCTGCGTGTGTGTGTCTGTCATAATACACAGGCATACTTGCTTTCTATCCACATCTCCGCACACCCACCCCCTCTACCCCTTTGCTCTGTTGCGGCTCTAATTGCGATCAATTAGGAAACTTCAGAAGGCTGAAATAGGAGCTGTGACAAGGGGCATCCGCTGAGCTGGCAGCAAGCGAGAGCGAGGGAGGGAAGGAAAGAGAAATAAGAAGAATGATAACGAGTGGAGGAGGAGAGGGAAAATGGTGATATAGGAGTGGAGGGAAGGGGGGGGGGTCCAAGTTGGTGTCAAGAGATGAGCTAATGGTAATGGCGTGATTGATGTGGCCACAGCAGCTGAAAGTCACATCGTTTTTCATGCCAGGTATTGATTCCTGACAACCTCTTGTTAGCTTTGGGGCGCAGCAGATTGGGCATGGCACAAACATCACCATGGTAGGGGTTGTATTCCCATCTGAAATGTATGCTGTTATACTGCTGAAAGGTGCTTCGAACAAAAGCATCATGCTCTAAATTCTGAGCATGTCGGCTGGAAAAAAGACAGGCCTGCAAACTGATTTTAGTAAACAGTTGCATTGCAGCATGAGTACAGACCCGTGCTTTATATTGTGATTTTAATTTATTTGTTGTTACACAGATAAACTCTGCGCAAGTCACTTTAGCATTACAGGTCTGTTGCTTCATATTGAACAGTAACAGAATGGGGGGGGGG
>VUQK01014958.1:9514-30299 GCA_015106715.1 Bujurquina vittata
GGGGGGGGGGGGGGGGGGGGGGTGTGGGGGGGGGGGGGGGGGAGGGGGGGCGTTTATCAAACTTGGTCTGACGTTGAATTATAATAAGAGCGGCCTCCCGTCTTCCTCCTCGCGTCACTGCAGAGTTGGTGTGTGAGGCGGTGCAGTGTCTACAGGCTTTGGTGTGTGTGTGTGTGGTGCAAAGGAAGAGCGGGACGCACACCAACATGCAGCCAGTATGGACCACCGGTATACTGCTGACTTGTGCATGTGTGCGTGTGCTGTGTTGTCTATGTGTATAGGCCATGTAAGTATGCCATCTATCCATCTATGGCATCCCTTCCTATTGTGTTCGCATGTGTGGGAGTATGCATGCAGCATTAGTCCAGCACAATAGCAGCATAATCCGAGGCTGTCCCCTGCAGGTGTTTGAGAGCAGGAACAGTAACTGTGGGAACTAATGCTCTGATTTATCACTGTTTAATCACTGGCTGCCAAGGTGCTTAACTAATGCTATATATTAGAATCCTAATTGACTTACTTCTGTTAGTCATTTGCATTCACACTCATTTTTTCTGGCAACATGAACAGCTGATGCAGAGGGAACCCAGAAGCAACAACATTATTTGTGGGAGGTGACTGAAATAATGGTCATTTAGGATCAAATCTAAATGAAAAAAGCAGTGACAAGGGTATAAAATACTTTTCTCTCCTCCAAAATCCTATCTGTATCAAATCCATCACTGAGACACAGGAATAGGTCCTACTAGCATCAGCATATTTACATTTTGCATTTGAGTGCACATTACTGAGATATGCAACAAGGCCATCTCTTCTGGCGAAAGATCTGTGCTCTCTACTTAATGTTAATTATTATGCATTCAGGCAGCCTGTCTTATGGTGGTCTGAAGAAAGCACTGCATTAGCTAGGAGGACTGACTCGCACAGCACAAATATACTATATATCTGTCATTATTTTATGTCATACTGACCTTTTTTTTGTCTTTTAAACTGCCTGCAACTCAGACAAAGAGCAGAAAATCAAAAAGGAAGGGATCAGTTCAGACAGATCTTTGAGCTTTCATCCCCAGCATGCTGGTTTAACACAGTCCATCCAATTACTTCACCATCCACGTGACAAAAAAGTTATTCTCTGCCTTGGCATGAGCCATGACAGAAATGGGAATCACTGACAAAGGAGAGCAGTATCACAGCACCAGTGGGAAGACCTGCAGTCATCCCCGTATCTTCACATATTGAGAGCCGGGTTATCACTGGCCTTAAAACTTAATGATGTCAACAAACCGACAGCTAATCTCAAACATGCTCGAGTAATAAAGACAGAGCTCTGCTAAAGCATTTGTGCTTGATTTGAAATGAACTCCACTAACTTAATGCTGCTCCTTATTGTTTTACTGCTTCTCATTTAGAACATCACAGCTCCGTTCACTCCCATCTAAATCAATAGTCTGCAGTGTTTGCAGCCTCTAGGTTTTTACCAAATATTAACAACCAGAGTAAACAACTAAATAGCTTGGTTAAAAGATTTCTTTCATGGTGCTTTTATATTGTAATGCTGTGGTATGCAATTTCTTTCTGCACACTGCAGCACCCAGCAGGAATGTGATTTTAATCTATTGAAATAGTTATTGAACTCTTCTGCCTGAACTTCATTCCATTTAATCATTTATCTATTTAAAGACATTAAAGTTAAATTGCTTCAGATTAGCTGAGCAGTACAATGTGTCTTATGTGTGTATGTGTATGCGTGCGCCGAGGCTGTAGAAATCATTAAAGCTCCCTATTTAGACTGCTGCACAACCAGCACAGCAAAATAAGCAACAGTGTCTGTGCTTATTGATCTGGATGTGATTTAATGCTTGGCATACAAGTATAATCTGTAACGGGACGCAGCAAGAACAACTGCACCGTAATTAAGTTCAATTCCATGAACAGAAATACTGTCAGGATAGCATGACCTTTCTGCAGATATGCGCCAGTGTTAGTGTGTCATTTGCAGAAATGTGTTCGCTGGCACTTGAAAAATTATGCAATTAGTTTCAGTCCACTTAAGCATGAACTCAGATTGACTGAAATTCTTGCAAAAACACGTATATGCCAAAAGTGTTGGTATATCATCAAGTGATGATCGCAAAGGGCAGCTTGTTGCACCAATCTAAATTCTTCATGCTGTAGACTGCGGTTTGGGATTCTACAAAAATTACTCATGTACGTGTAAAAGAAGAAATGCCCTCGTCAGGGGTGTTAAAGGTTATTAATATTTTTCGAGCCCTCCCCTCAGCTCTTGACAAAAAAAAAAGACACTCTAAAGTAAAGCATGACAAAATAATAAAGAAGTATTAAATTGGTTCCATTTAAACCTCAGTAACTTAATGGGATTTCTAAAATGAGCCAATATACAGACAGTGACAGAGACAGAACAGTTTTTCTCTTTCTTATCTAAAAAGGTGCTGATGGGAGCATGGCACAAGTTATCTTTTTGATGTAACTATTATCAGAAACAGTAGCTGTAAATTTCAAGTGCTTGAAAATCCCTAACGAGGTCCAACACGTGCATTTCTCTGTAGGAACAAGCAGCCATGTGAAGTTCCCGTCCTTTCCATGTTAGACTATGATGATGTTATATGTAGGTCAGCTTGCAAGGGTGCCCTTCAGAAGCTTGATGCTCTTTATTATGACTCAGCTATTCCATTTGCTCCCATCAAAAGTCATCACAGCACTCTCTATTCCTCTGTTAACTGGCTATCAGCACACGCATGTTGTAATATTTATTGACTCGTGCTCATTTATAAGGCCCTTCATGGTTTGTTCTCCTTATGCGTGTCACCTGTTACAAGCCACATCTGCTGCTAACAGCTCCCAGGCTGCTTGTCTAATTTTGTTGGAAGTTCCTAAAACAAATAATGTGCGTGTTCTGTGACCATTTCAAGCCGGGGGAACAATCTGAGGGTGTGCCGCTGTTCTTTTAAAATTTTAATGTTTATATTCAGCCCTGATCCCATTTCCTCTAGAGGCTTTCCCTTTTGTAAGGCTGCCATTATAAATATGTTCTTAAAGAAATTTCCTGGTTAAATATAGAGAGAAACTTAACTGTAGTGCATGGACCACCGGAAAAAATACTTTTGCTGTTTTATTCCTATCTGGCTCTTAGTGAGCTGGTTTGAAGGTACAAGTCATGCCAGTGTAAGTCTGCGGTTGCTACAGCTGTACACTGATTCTCCAGCTTTACAGAGGATTAGAGTTTCCCCCCCAGTTCTCCAGGAGTTCCCTGGCAAACATCTGACAGCAGTTCAATAAGGGTAAGTACTTAGCTGAGCTTTCTGGTCATCATTGCACTGCCTCTTCAGCACACCTTGGGCACGCTTTCCGCTTTCGACCAGCGCAAATGAGGTCTGCTCAGGAAGTGTGCTGCTTGCTGCCTGATGCACAACCTCTTCAGCAATATGCAATTGAGTGTAAATGTCAGCAACCCTTTTCCAGATCTTCCTGCAGAGTTTAAGTAAAACTTACATTTATGAAGTGTTGACCATATGGTGGCTGCAATTAAAAACACAGTGTTTTTTCCTGGCATTGCCTCAAAAGTCTAACACGGACAGTGTTATGATAAAACGTGAATCTGCAGGCTGGTACTAAAACATTTACTGTGTGACAGAAATCCAACCACCAATATCACAGACAACACCTTTTATCATTTGTCAATACCAATCTATCAGTTTCTGGACTTAACCTTGTTTTATAAATAGTGTTATAACCCACAGAATTATGCACACACGTTGTAAGCCTGAGGGAATGAAGTGGCCTAAATACAGGCATATCCAGTGTTATAAGTAGCACTGTTAACAGAGAGCACAAAGCCACAATTGGACACATCAGCCAAACACATTCATGAAGTCATCAAATGGGCCAGTTCGTGACTCATTCTTTTAAATTCAGTCTGTCAAACAGATAAAATTATATTCTGAAGCATGTTAATTGAAATAGAATATAAGAAGTAATACATTAAATTTTATAGAGTTCCTAAAGCATTTATCAGCTATAAAGCAAAGTTTTTTCCTCGCTTGTTTTGTCTAAGAGTTTTAAGAATCAAAACTTCAGCTGATTATAGTCAGAGTCTCCGGTTTAGCGTCATTACTCAGAGCTGAAACCTGTGAAATTGGATGTGAAACTTTGCAGCCACGTGCACAACTCTGCATGTCACGTTTAAGATGACATTAGAGGAAACGCCTGCTGGGAGAAGTACACAGCATCCGAAGTGCTTTGATATATACACGACCTCATTTTCCTCGCAGATAACGTAAATGAGGGTTGGCAGTGGGTAATTAAAAAGGAGAACTCCAGATGTAAACAGCATCTTAAAAATCAAATGGCACATTGTGTATCTACTGCTATCATTTGCTCTTGGTCAAAGTTCAAGAGGTAGCAGATTCCATCTAATAGCGTGTTACTCTCCTGGATGGTTAACAAAACAGACCAGAACTTGCATTTAGCCAGAACCATACACGAAGGGAAAACCAAGAGGAACACTGTGCAGCGGGTTAACTTACATTAATAATACAGGCAACAAAATTAAAACCCTGACCACCACGGAGCATGCCTGCTGAGCACAGTGGCTTCTGGGGGACTTTCATGTGTAACTAAACAATAAAAGTAATGCCTCTGAAATTCCTGAGATGAAATGATGATATTGTATTTGTGCATTATGGCACCCAAGGTTAGGACTGCAATAAGTTGTCTGAAAGCTCCCCAGAAAGGTAAGGAGATAAAAAAAAAGAGGGCTTGCTCAGTGCTGTAAAACTCCACAATCAAACCTTTCATGTTTCCTTTCCATAACATTTCCTGTAAAAATTTTGGGGATTTATGGCTCGACTTAGGATTTCAGTAAATGCCTCTGACAACTGCACATCTTCTAAGACTGTCTGTCATTTTACGGCTCTTCGTGTGAATATTAGATCTCGGCCATTCAAATCTTCTCTAATGGTATTTTTTATTTTTGCAGGTCATCTCATTATTAGAAGCACCTCTGGAGCTTTTACATTAAGGTTTATGTTTTAGCCTAAAACTACCTGCATTTATAAGCAGAAACCAATATGATCTATGAATTAGTGGGCAATCTTTTTTTTTTTTCCTCCCCTAGGACCTCAACCCGCAATTCTCCTTGTGATAGCACTCACTTTAATCCAAAAGGATCACAAGCAGGGGAACATGTGCAAAGGCTGACATCATTTATGGCCCCTTTTCTTTAAAGGCTGTTTTCGCTTTTCTTCCATGTCTGTAACTTGTAATTTGAAAAGTCTGTAACTTACAGAAGCACCACTAATTGTTCGTGCAGATCACTGCATGTCTAATAGTTGACTTCTGTGCCTAAACTAAGAAAATGACAAGAGTCTACAGCCACTTAACAGCTTTGGGAGTTTTAAATAGGCATGGTAATGCTTTAAGTGACATGCCAACATGATGATATTTATGATGTCTTCATTTATGATCTGCTCACTAGCACAGTGAGAGTGAGGGCAACGAGAGCATTTCCTGAGCTATTTTAGTAAGAGGTACTGTATTCCACTGTAATCGATCCAGTGTAACAGCTAAGACGCTTTTGCCAAAGCGAACGAAAAGGTGAACCTCAAGGTGACGATAGAAGAAATAGGAGAGCATCAGAGTCATTGGGAGTCATGCATCAGGAACCATAACAATCTGAACAAAATCTTTTAGCAATACATTCAACTAATGTTGAGATATTTCAGTCTGGAGCCAACAAACAGGAGGACACACCTCATGGATTCACTGAGCCCATTTAAATATTCAGAACACTAACTTTTGTACTGTCATCAATTACTTATTCCACCACCATCCATTTAATCCTGGAGCAAACAGCTGAATTAGTGAATGGAACACATTTTGGCCCAGTCCTTAAAAGTATTCACGCAGGGTGCATAAAACACTAAATGCTGCACACACAGTGTTAATCACAGTGTTTAGGGGCCTAATGAAGAAAGTAAAGTGCAGATATGCCACCTGGCAAATTTACTGCATAGATAATTACCAAATGTGCACACTTCTGCTCAGTCATATATTGAGAAGTGAAATCATGCATAAAGAAGTAGTACATATATTTAACCCACATGGATTTTGCTTTGCTGCAGTTTTCAAATTTAAATACCGAAACTATAAATATATAAATTACCAAGAATATTTAAATTAATCAGAAATATTCCAGGAGGCAGTGTCAAGAGGTTTAAACAGGACAAATGCAATATAAGCCTTAGTAAGGAGACTTTAGAATGATGCTACAATGCTCCCAGCAAACAAACTGAAGATGATTTAAGGATGACTGTGTTGTGCACATCATAACAACCTTAACTGGATGTGACAAAGACATAAGCAAGAATGAGAAAATCTTTACATAACCTGCCTGACTTTCCCTGAACAACCTGCACAACTTAAGAGATTTAGCTCATGACACACAATAATCAGATGCACGAAGCTGTTAGAGCTGCAGTCTCAGTTCATGCTGTATGAAAACTTTGCAAATCAGAATTGAACATGACTCGGTAATCCTGCATACATTTTTAATAAAATCACTTAGCGTGTTGACTTTGAGCTGACACGGGGAAAGAAAATCCATTGGATCCAGTTTAGGTTTTGGCTGCAAAGCCCTGCAGTGCTGGAATGTCATGTACAATATTGTAATGATGAAGCGGGGAGCTGTGGATTCACTCCAGCCCTCTGTCAGGTGCAGATGTTCAGTGTTGGACATGCTCTTCCATTCAAATACTGTAACTAGGGCAACAAGTAATCATGTTTCCATTGCTCTATTTTGCCAGTCATTTCAAATTACCAGTTCAATTCTTTCAAGAAATGTCAGAAAATCAGCTTCAAAATTGGCCTTTTAGGGAAAAAAGCATTCTTTTATCACAGAACAGTTTGGTGTCAGTCAACTTATTGATTCATTTGTCTCTCAGTGTTGACGTGGCAATCACACCAAAGTTCAGAGTCTTTATTTTAACTGTTCTGTGATATGTTTGAGGGAAACTCTTTGATACATCACTAAAACATATATTTAGGATTTTGCCCAAAATATTGCATTGCAGCTTCAAAAAACAGTTACTTTACACACGGTTCCTGTTATTATGCAATCACGTGTAAGCGTTCCATGAGCAGCATTCACCGAGGAGAGATTATGTTCCAAAACTACAACAGCTGCTCAGATTTGACCGAAAACTCGCGTCTTTTTGAAGGAGATGGTCTCATAATGATGCCTCTCAGGTTAGTTTGAGTTTATATTCCATCTTATATACCTCTTACTTTTTTTTTCTTTTTTTTTTAACCAGCTCAATCATTTGCATATTTGTTGAAAGACAGGACGCCCACAGCAACATTTTTATGCAGAGGAATGAATCACAGTGCTCTGCAATCATGACACACATTTCTTAAAGTCCAGAACTTAACGCTGTTTGTTGTTTGCAGATGGTAGAATTGCTTCAGTGTTTGTTTGTTTGTTTGTTTTTTTTGTCTTGACATAATGAAAAGTTATGACCCAAAAAGAGTGCATTTCACTAGTCCATTGAGTACATTATTAAACTGTCACATGGCTGTTATCTCAGACAAAGGGCCTTTGGAAGAAAAAGCAAAAATGGAATCAAAATGATATTTTAAAGAACAGATTCCTCACAGATGACAAAAAGAATAAAATAAAAGGATTACAATCTGGTAATTAGGAGGCCTTATTTGAACAACATGCTGGTAACCAGAGGGAGTTAAGGTGAAGTAGCACAAATGAATATTAATGGAAATTTGATTAAACGTTCCCACATCTTTAACTGAATACCCCACAGGCAAAGCGCTTACAGAACAAAACAAATTAGCTTGGCAATTTTAATTATCGATGTTCTGTTTTCTCACACATCCCTTGTTTCTCTCCTTTTTTTTATTCCCAATGAGATCCCAACAACAGATGTTTTGATGTAGTTAATGTTTTAAAGGACAGCGCTAACATCTGACTTTGCGGCCTTTGGCTGCCTTTCCACTGATGTTCTATGTAGCCGATATTATTTCTAAAGCTGTGGAGTAAATGTTAGTCCTCTCACACACACATGCTGCGGGGCACTGAAAATTTGACTATTTACAGTTAAGTGAAACATTAAATTAGAAATCTCAGAAAAGAAAATGTGATTATGTGTGGAAAGCGGTGCTGCTTCTCTGTTGTGCTTATGTAAGTCCTGCCAGTAGACAGTTCTCAGACTGATTCAGTCTTTTTCAACAGCGAGCCATTCTTTTCTTTTTATGATTGTGAAACGTTGGCAGTACTTTCAAAGAAACAAGGATGTGATGGATTTTTAAATGCATATTAGAAGTTCATGGAGGTTTTTACTGGGAATATGATAAGCCTATCTAAGGCTAAAATCAAAAGGGTAAACAAGAGACAGCTCTCAGTAACTCACGAAAACGTTACAATAATGACAACTGATAGACTGGGGACAAACTACCTACACAAGTAAAAGAAGAGTTCTATTTAAACTAAGTATTTCTTCTATGACCTCTTCATAGAGCTGTTATTTCTAGAGTTTTTAACTCAACTCAGCTGATATCTTTTTTATTTTTTTTATATATCAGGCCTGGGCTGAACTTTGGGAGCTAATTGCCAAGAGCATTTGCGAATTAGATTTAGTGTGCAGGTGTTACTGTTGACATATAGTGACTTAATAGCTTAGTTTGCACTCAGAGTGAAGTGCTACGCCACTCCTTTCAAATGATTTTAAAGGAGTAGGCAGAACATCCACAGGCTGAGAGCAGTTTGTTAGTCACTTAATAATAACAAAAGGTGAAAAGTGTCCTTTTCATTTGTTCACTTCATTCCTGCATCAAGTAAACAGCGTTGATGTCTCACTGTTGTGTACCAAATTACACTGATCACTCAAAAGGGAAGCTGCAATTACAGCTCCAAACAAGGTGACTGATTGGCACAGGTGGTGAGTTATTGTGCATGAATGACGCCATGTTTACCATTTGTTTCAAAAAGTAACTACAAACCTGTGTTTTCAGTTTAAAGAGAAAAAAAATCCCTTCAAGGAGTTTTTTTTTAAATTGATCTGAAATGACAGAAATCGCAGATTACTCCATTGCTGAGCTGAAAATAAAGTCTGACAAGGTAATAATGACTGACATCTTCTCTTGTATGAAATGGTTGATGTTCTTATAATGCTGATTGCAAGAGTATTCTCACTTTATCATCTATTTCAGTGAGTGCTCAGAGGTCTGTAGCTGAGCCTACAGTAAAATGATACGATTTTTTTTTAAATCTGCTTCATTTAAAACAGCAAGAAAGTAGCATAAAGCTTTGCAGTAATGTGAAAAATGGAGAGTTCAGTCCATCGCAACCCCCTCCAAACAATGCCCCCACATTGCCTGCATCACAGCTACTCCATGTCTGCAGTTCTACCTTGCAGCCTGGCCTTCCACAGCCGTGCACAAACATCAGCCAGGCTCATGCTGCATGCAGTGCTGGTGGGTGACATCCCCCGACTTACTGAATCACATCAACCTTGGACATTGCTTCCAGTTTGCTTCGCTCCCTGAACTGCAAGAACTTTTCAAAGATTAGGCAAGCAGATTAACCAAGACCCCATGTTAGGCATGTTTGGTTGACACGTTTAATCCAAACTGCTAGCTTCACTGGAGGGCTAAAGAAAGTGTTCAAGAGCACACAAGGTGTTACAGTAGTAGTGCCATATTCTAAATAACATATATCAGGAAGGTCTACAATGTCCTTGAGAGAATATGCTGTGGAAAAAGAATTTGTGGGTTATTCCAGTCATTGGCTGTAGCAAACTTGAATGAGGACTGTCCCCGAGAGGACTCCACTTTGGGGACTCTTGGCAAACTGTCACAGGCTTTGCAACTGCAGATTTTCACAAGATTTAAGACATGCAAAGTTTGGCTACAGTTAGCTGAAAAAAACCTGAATAGCTCTCAGCAACAGAGTAAGGCAATAAGCTGTATACAGTGCCCTATATTTGTGCCCTAAATATCAACATAATCTAGCAGTTGGACTTGAGTATGTTGTCTGGGCCTAACGTGCAAACATTTGCATTTCTTTCCAGCCCCAAGGTAGCCCTCACTTTCTTTGTTTTGTGTTTTAAATGTTTAATACTGTGCTTAGCAATAATACAGAACATAAATCATTTATTCATAAGAAATCATTACCATGTAGTGAAAAGGCAAAACTGTTTCCTCGATGTGCAAGCAATGGAAATGACACTCCATACCAGAAGAACAGCTACTGGACTGAGCCGTGACACAGACTCTTAATGACAGGCAGGGCCAATGACAGCAGATGCTCTGATTTGACACAGTGCACTCTGACAGCACAGTATCAGCCTCAGAAGCAGATGCAGGACTACAGCACTTATAGCAATATGTCAATAAAAATCTATCAGTGAAGCTGATTTTAGGGGATGAAACTGCTTTAATGTCAGTTAATATTGCTGAAACATTAAAAAAATAAGTATAAATTAGTTGGCTATAATGTATTTGTTTAGGCTTCTTATTATATTTTACTTAGAATTTATTCTGAATCATTCTCATTATCCAGTTTCTCTAATTTGTTGTATGTATTCTAGTGTTTTGCTACTACATTTATTAGCCAACCACTGTGTTGTTTAGCTGCTCGTCTTTAAATACAAATCCATGCAGGCTGTTTATAGCCTGTTTTTCATGTTAAAGAAAAAAGGCACCAGTATTGCAATATGCATTCAAAATGTTTTTAACCCAAATCCTTCATGTTTAAAAATGTGTTGAGAAACAGAATCAAATGATTCTGGAAGTGTTTCTTGCTGATACTGAAATTTTTTTAAGTATGGGTGGCAGTGGCACAGTGGGTTCGGTACTCACCTTGTTACCGGAGGGTCGCTGGTTCAAGTTTCCATCTGAGTGCATGCTGCCATTAACCCACGTTGCCTAAGTGTGAATTTGGGTGTTGGGTGGTGGTTGGCAGCCACGCTTCCGTCAGACTGCCCCAGGGCAGCTGTGGCTACATTAGCAGCTTACCACCACCAAGTGTGATTGAGGTGTGAATGAATAGTGCACAAAACTGTAACGCACTTTGAGTATCTTGAAAACCGCTATATAAGTCAAAGGTATTACTATTATAACTCAAAAGGCATCAGTGCTAATCTCGTCTTTGACAACAATGCCCTCTTCTGGTTTTTTAGTGCAAATGAGGACATATGACATGCTTCAGATTGACCGAAACATGCCAGCATCAGTCAGAATTATTAGTAGTACCAGTCTTCTTATACGAATGCCTGCATATGATATGATCAAAAGTACACATCACAAATGTAACCTATGATCAAGACCAGAATGATGGATCCGGTATTCATGTGACTGATGTGTTATTCATGGCATTATTAAGGCTTATTACAGAAGAATTAAAATGTTCTTGGGCCTTATATATTGCTTTACAAGTTTTCAATATAAATGCAAGACTAAACTGAAAATCATCCAGTATTAGTTTTGTTTTTTTTATTTAAGGTTGATGTGTGCATCCTCTGTTTGCTATGATGAATCACCTCTCCTGCACTGTCTTTAATGATCTTAGAAAATAGAGTAGAAAAGCCGAGACATTATTAGTATTTTGACTCTCCCTCAGTTTTCCATGAGGCAGTTTTACCTAGAGGCTTGAAACTTTGTATTGCTGAAAAATTTATTAGCACTCATGACAACATGACAAATAGCACAATTATCTGGCTCATCATGATGTTTATCATCATCAATCCTTTGACTGCAGAGTCATTTTAAAATTGACCTCTATAAAAGAGCTTCAAATTGAAAATATTGACTTTTTGTAATGTGAAAAATCTTATAGATCTTTCCAGTTATTTATATTAGAAAAAGAAACATGGATGAAGCACTAATTGCATAAAAACCTACTTTATAAACTTCACATTCACAGATGACTCAAAAAGCTTGGAAACATGTTACAATTTCTCAGTGTCTAATTTTAGTTAAACAATTAATCGGCACAGTATTTTAAATTGAAAAAATATATTTTATTGTTCTAGGTTAAATAAAAAAAATAAACAAAAAACAGTACATCAGCTTCTATTCCACAAATAAATATTTGAATCATTACATAAAATTTATCCTCACAGATTAGGTGGACAAGCACCAAGTCTGCTCTGCCTTTATTCTGAAAGTTTCTCTTTGCAATCCACTAAAACATTTTCTGAAACAGACGAATTCTGTTATTTTTCTGTTTAATTAAAAGGAACAAAAACATTGTTTTCTTATCAATTGTTGTGTGCAGCCATTTTCCTGATTTCAAGAGAATATAAAACTAAATAATCTGCAAATGGACCTTTAGATAGTTATACAACCACCAACAGTATCAGTAATTACAAATGTAGAAGATAAAATGAAACAATAGAATAACCTCAACTTTATATTTTGTTCCATGCAACATACAGTGCCTGTTTGGTTAAAATGTCTGATTTCAAGTGGTTTTGCTCAGTATAGCGGTTTCCAGGAGCTGTATGTTATCACCATTGCCAACAGTTTAAAATGAAAGGTGTGTTTACTGGCTACAGTGACTCATCTTCAGGTATCAGCTGTGCCGACTGCCAGTGGATGGTTCCACACTGTCACTCTGTCCTTCCTCCTCCGCAGAGTCCTCAGAGCTGTTTACCACTGTAGCACTGAGAGTACGGAGCTCCTCCAAAACACACAGAAGTCTCTCTGACAGGATGCAGACAGGTCATTGGTCAGCTCTGTCATGTCTGTGTAAATGCTAGGACTTAAAAATAAAATGGAGGCATGAAGAGTTAAGACGTTTCTTACCATCTGGAGGTAGTTGGATTTGTGCACCTGCAGACCAGCTCCTCTCTGAAGCGTTTTGTCGAGGTTTCCATGGAGCAGCAGAGTTTTGTCGAGCTGTTGTGTACTCATTCATCAGCCCTCTATCAGCAACTGTGACCTGGAACAAATGCAGGTCAAAAGACACAGAAGCAAAAATTTCCACAACTGTGTTTTGCTTTTATAAAATCTTACCAGGTGTTGGTTTTTGTCCACAACTTGCTGCTTTGTGTTTTCACTCTCCATATTTTGAGTTAGTTTCATCTCATCTAGTTTCCTCGCTGCCTCTCTCTCAAACTGCCGCAAAGTCATAACTGCAACAGACAATACAGACGCCTCAAAAGCCACAGGGATATGCTGCTATATACTCTGCAAACAATTCCAACCATATTAGAGCACAGTCTGCATTAAGGATATGACTTCATTCCCATACGTAAACCTGCTGTGGACTGAGGCAGCATGTAGCTAATCTTACTACCTGCTTTAGTGTGCTCTTTCTTGGCTGTGCTGACTTGAGCCTCCATTTCTCTCAGCTTCTCAGAACACCGGTCTTCAATCTCAGACACTCTTTCCTGCAGGGCTGAAGGGGAAAAAACAAATGCACTATTCCTCAGAACAGTGTTTGACATACTAAGAGTCTCTGGGTTTAATACTCAAGGGATACATTTCATTTCAGTGCATATGTTAGCAAATTTTTATAGTCTGCATAAACACTGCAACACAGGGTTTGTGGAGGTGGTCACTCTGTAATGTTATTGTTCTGGTTAACTCCTCTCACAGCATTGTTAATTTTCAGACAAAGAACAGCTGCTTTCAGTTGAAGGGCTTTCTGAAAGGCACACAGCGAGCTGCCTTACTCTGCTTGCTGTGCTCTTGCTGGCTGAGCAGCTCACAGTGGGCTCTCTGCAGGGTGACCTTCGTGTCCTCCAGCTGGGCCTGGATCTGCTGCAGGTTCTGCTCAGCCGCTTCTCTACCAGCTACAGCCTGCTGGACCTCCACCCAGCTGTGCTCCAGCTCCTGCTGCTGCTGCCTAACTTTACTCTCGTCTGTGGAGGAGAAACACATCTATTACCAAAATGTGGATATGTACCAGATAAAAAGATGATGTACTATAATAGGTGTTGTAATCTGTATGGGGGCTCACATTGTTCTTTCAGATCAGCGAGAGCTTTCTTGATAAGCTCTGGGGTTCTTTTGAGCTCTTGAGTGAGTCTGTCTCTCTCTTCGCACACCAAACTATGCTCTATCTGGAGGTTTCTAATGCTGCAGGGCAACAAAGATAAAATGATACAGCAAACAGACAAACAGAAGTAGAGAAGCATCTGCATGTTGCATAACAAAGTAATCTAAACAGCCTGAAAGTTACTGTTTATATGAATTAGAATTATCTTGTAATGTATGATACACTGGCAGTATAAGAGAGCAACACATGCTAAACACAATTTCAGCCATATCAGCAAGTCCTGTTTCCAACAACAGTGTTGCATTCATGACAAAAAGTCCCATACAATCATTATACAGTATACCATTCTATATCTGTATACAATCAAACCTCAAAGCCCTTTCCTGCACGTACTCATTTGATCTTCTTATTCTTTCATTTGACTCATTGCATGAGACTTGAAAGCAGCTTCATAACATCCTGGCATATTAGAACATGAGAGTTTCATGAGAAAGGCATAGCCAAAAAAGTGGATGAATGAGATGCTTATATGAGTCAACTCTTGGTGCAAAAATAGAGGAGCCCAGTAAACAGTCATGTGGCCTCAGTCAGATATGATTCTATGTATGTCTATGATCCAAAAAGGAAGTGAATGAGATGCTGCACAAACATTTTAGATGAACTGAATCACACACAGTTAAATAAATAAACTGTACCTTTCAGCTTCCTTATCTGCCCGTTTACAGGACTGTTCAACTTTCTGCAGGGCCGCCCTCCTCATGACCAAAGCTGCAAAACAAACCCAGTGATGTACATTCTTACCCAGATATATGTACTTCAAGCTAACCTGTACCCCTATCAGCATATATATGTACCCACCTTGGACTGTCTCCATTCGCCTTTTAGCAAATGTGAGCCTCTGGGTAAAAGTGTTGAGCCTCGATTTAGCTGCCTCCACTTCTGCCACCTTACTTTCAAATGCCTGACAGAATCTGTATGGAACAGCCAATATGTGAGCATTACCTCCAATGAAAGGATTAAAAAAAAAACTGTACAAAAAAAACCCAAAAAATAATTCAATATACCTACTTACAGTATCTTTTCTCTTAAATTCAGTTTTTTGTTGTTTTTTTTATTTTTTACCTCTGCACTGCCTCTGTCAAGGTTTTAAGTGCAGCCTCTGCTTTCTGGCTCTGTGACTTTAGCTGAACATTTTCCTTGTGAACACTGGCCAAATCCTGCTTCCGTGCCTGGAAAGAAAACATTGCTCCATAAAACAGAGTATCTTTCGTAGATCTGTTTTACTGTTTTTAAGGTGTTGCTTAGTTTTTAAGTTTGTTTTTCCCCAGGTGGTGTCCTTTAAACCTCAATGTCTCTTAGAACCAATGTTTTTGTGTAGTCAGCATCATCTGCTGTGGTAAAAATGTATGAGCATTTATCACCTTCCTAGGCAGACCAAAGTTTACTGTGCATCATCAAAATTTCAGACAGCCATGTAAATCACATCAGTTGCCCCAGTACTAACATCCTTTTCCACCCTCTCGAGGTCCAGCTCAGCTATCTTGTCATGTAGGCTGTGTTGGAGCACGCTAGCTCGGTGCTGCTCCTGCTGCAGCTGCTGCTCTGTGGCTCTGACCTAAAACACACATCATTACAGTCCTACATTAAACACATTTTCAAACACACTGGAATTATCTGCAATGTGTGGCATAGTAACAGAGAACGGATTTTATACTTTTGAAAATAGTTTTTCCTTTTCTCCTCTTATCTCAATGTCCTTTAAGCGAAGCTGGACACATAACTTGAACACCTTTTCTCTCCAGAGCTGAAGCATCTGAAAACCCTCAGATCTGTTCTGCACAAGTGGATCCGCCGATGTCTGTGGAAGCACACATGTATGGTAGATGCAAATACACACATGCGCCATGTGAGCATGCATAATTGTTTTCAAATCAGCCTTGATGTTTTCAAAAGCATTAAATCTTGAAATAATGCATTTCTTCTCTTTCCAGCAGTGCAATACTGCACAAAGATTTTAGATACTAAAAGTAGATTGAGAATGAACAGTTTTAAAAATACGTCAACTTTACAAAGAGCCCTGTGAAAAATTGTGGTATAGTGTTACCATATATTGCATCCAAAACAGCACCAGTTTTTCTATGTACATTTGTGTACTGAAGACCTTGCCACAGACCTGTGGATTAAGGCTCTGTTAGTTAATCCCAGACTGACTCAGTGATGTTCAGAAAAGGCTCAGTGAAGCTCATACCATACAGGACACTGCCTGTACTGTATGTTTGATGCTGCTGTCACATACAGAGAGGTAAATAATCTGGGACTGACCAGACATCTCACTAGTGATCCTCCATGCATGATAAGAATTTAAACATCTAAATTAGTATTGTGTATTAACAAAGCATCACAGAAAATGTAATCTCCAACAAAAAAAAACACAAACAGTTCACAGTGACAACTACCTATCTCAGAGTCACTAGTGACACATGTATATCTCCTGCAGCACAACTCAGCATATTCATATGTGAAGTGAGCACCCCGGGTGACATTTTCTACAAGCTGATTTAATCGGGACCTGTTCTTGTGTCAGTCTTAACCTATTATGAGGTCTGCAGCCAACACAAAATGATACCCATCTGGTGGTTCTACAGTGGACTGCTGCTGATCACCAGATGTTTTAAACACAGTCCTGTATCGTGTATTGCTATTTTATATTTATTTTAAAAACTTACTTTTTTCACAATTTTCTCTTCTTGGAGGGCGAGTATCTCGTTTACAGAGTTAAGCCTGACTGCCAAAAGCTCGGCAGTTGTCTGAAGGGCTGCTTTCTCTTTGTTCAGCCTCTGCAAAGTGTACAAGATTATAAGATCACACGTAATTAGAGTTAATTATATAATATATACATCAACTCATTCATAATTGTCTGTTCTTCTTTTACTCCACTGAAAAGAACATTTAAAGTCCCATGCAGTTGATTTACAGTATGCTCATTACAATCAATATTGTTTATATTGCCTCTACCTCAACAGCTTCATTTAATCGCTCCTTCTCTCCGTTCTCTGGTGCAAGCTGGCCAATGTAATTTCTGAGGCTTTGCACTGTTGCAGACTGTGTCTCAAAAGCTTGTCCCATTTGGCTGAAAAACAAAGAACACCCCACCACCACAAAAAAAAGTGACTATGAAGTGCTTTAGATACTTAGTTCTGTTTGGTTAAAGATTGAATGAGGCACCTCAAATGTTCTTTCAGTCCATTTCTCTCAGTAGATACTTCCATCAGAGTGCTCTTTAGCTGCAGCAGTTCTGAGGTTATTGACTGAAGTCTGTCCTGTAGTTCACTGTTTGTTTTTTGTGCTGCAACCAACTCTGAATGATGGGATGCATTCAACTGTTGCAGCTGAAAATAAGGGCAGCCAAATATTGGAAATTTTAAAACATAGAAATAGTGACATTATGCCTTATTTATCTTTAATTAAACATTCTCATATTACTTGTTTCATGCCTGAGGAAAGTCAGAGGGAAGGGTCTGACATTGCTCAATGTTCTGCTCAAGGATACTTCCGCATACTGACTGTGATTATTGGATTAAAGGCCTTAATACTAAAGGTCACCCAAGTACAAGGTTTATGATAATTTAAACATACCTCCACCTCCTTGTTCTTCCGCACTTCCTCTAGTTGCTTTAATAGTCTAAGAGTCTGTTGTTTGGCCTCCTCTTCAGCCTGCAACTGGCCCACTTCAACCTTCAAAGCCAGGTCCCGGGATTCCTCTTTGCTCCGTTCTACATCTCTCCTCAGTTTTGTTATTTCCTTATCAGACTCTGCTTTCAGTCTGTCAAGCTGTTTTAAAAAAAAGACATATTTAACATAGAAACAGCTTACTTTATTAACCTTATTAATGTGAAAAATGCAAAATTAAAAGGCGACTAAAAAGTTTTAATTATGATCACAAAACACAAAAAATCTAACATCACCCTACTAAAATAAGTTACAAAATGCCAGTAACTCTCAGGTGATGCACATCTACATGAGTGTCGAAGTGGAATGTTTTGTCAGTAAACATCATTACCTGTGAGCTTAGTTTTTCCTTCTGTGCGCTGCAGAGACTGAGCTCCTCTCTGAGCTGGCTGAGTTCAGACTTAGCCTTTGATAGAGCCTTGTGTATTGCTTCCATCTCATGGCTGTGTCTGTTGTACAAAGGTTATTTCAAGTTAAGGTTGTTTCAAACCATTATTTGCTGGCCTCCATAATGTTAGGTTACATGCTAAATGTGAGGGGAAAAAATGCCTAATATCACTCAGCTGTCACATAATAACATGAGCATGTCTCCTACCTGCTAAGGGTACGGTCTTTGTCTCTCATCTCTTCCCTGCATCTTTCTGCAATCTCCTTTAATGCCTCCACCTGCCCCTTTAACCTCTCAGCTTCAGCCTTATGCTTTTCTGCCTCCAGTCGCCACTCTGATTCCCATCGAGCACAATTATCACCTCTCTCTTTTGATCTGCATATAAGGAAGAGGCCACATGAATATGCCCATATTGCCACCCAAATGGTAGGCAATAAAGTATTTCTGAACATATAAATCTTATTGTGAAGATACCTGGCCCTCTGGTCTGAACAATAATCCACAGAGGTCCTTCTGCTGCCTCCCTGTAGCACCAAGAGCCTCTGATTGTCCTTCCTCAGCGCCAAGATTTCCTGTTGGGCCTGAGTGAGGGCGAGCCATGGATTGGCAAAACTTGGGTCCACTGATGGTGCTGATATTATGCCTGGGTTTATCCAGGAGCTGGGTGGTTGTGTCGCCGGGATTTGAACACATCTGTTTGCTTCAGTGATATGGGCACTTGATGCAAAATGCGATGGGGGTATGAGGTCCTCCGGAATCTTTCCTTCATCATGTAAAACAATATATGTGTGAATGCATTAGCGACTCTAACTCAATATAAGGTTCCTCATATTCTCAGGAAAGCCTTTCCACGCTAAGGTTTCAGTAAAAAAATAAACATGCCACTTCCTACCCATGATGTACTGCTATTAAATATGGGTCAAAGCAAGGGCTAGATGGGATACACTGTAAGCTAACATTGCTAATTAATAGTTTATTGAGTTCAGCAGTTCCATAAATTTACGGCTAGAAAGCCAACTTACTCTGAACTGCTGGTGAGGTGAAATCAGTGGGTACTACCCTCTCGTTCCTCAAGTTTCCTCTCTCCATGATGAATAATGTTAGTACAACACAGGAAGGAAACAGCACAAGGTTGTTGTGGTGAATTTCGCGTTTGTTCTCCCGCGAATAACGTCATACTTCGCCGTTGCCTTAGTTACGGGTACTACCAGCAACACTTAGTGCTCCCAGTTTGGGCTGTAATTTGGTCACGTTAGTCGGTTTTTTTCTGTTCAAACGGTCCATCTGTTAAAGTTTCGACGGTGAATGTATCTATGTATATGAACTTTAATATATTAAATGGTTTATTAGAGTATAACGCTTACATATTGAAACTACGCAGTGCATCATGGGAAATTGGAAGGCGCTTAAAGTATAATGGGCTTTGGGTTCCCTCATTATAGTCTTGCAGGAGGGGTTTTTCCCCCGCATAATCTGGTTTCAAGTATCGCCGAAATTGTAACCATGCACTGCCCCCTGTTTGTACGTGTCTCGGTGCGGGGTTTGCTAGAGGTGCAAAATAAACAGCTTTCCTGATAAACCAAATTCAGGGCTGAAGCCTAAACTATAGCACCATCTGTGGGTGGAGAACAGAAGGTATTCTGTGATGGGTGGCATATGTTGAGAAGAGGGACACTGAAGACTTAATTAACTGTCCTTCTGTGCAAATTTAAGCTCTAAAATATGTTTGCTTAGATAACAATAGACACTAATTGGAAAATAGCTGTATGTCTAAAAATAATACAAAAATAATAAAACATATGGGCCTACCTGTGCCTTTGTGTATTTGTTTTTTGAGAATAAGAAACATAATTATATTTATTAAGTTAAACAAATCATGAGACTGTGTCATTTCATTCTTTTGGAAGTGGTTGCATGAGCCATTTCAATTCAGAAATTATCTAGATGTTAAGGGATACTATTTAGATAATTAGTAGGAAAGGGTCTCATGTAAACGCACTTAATGAGGTGATAAGCTAAAATTACACCATTCCTTCTTTGCCTGGGACTCTGTCACCTCAAGAACACCCAGGGGTGTCTGACAGCCACATCATTTCTACATAATATCGTCGGCCTTGCAGAAAAGGGCACTCTGAGCAGGCTCATAAGTGCAGGTTTGAATAGCAATTGGTGATAATTTGGTTATGTAACAGAATTTCGGGGTTTGAGGGGCGTCTATAAATATTTTACCCACAACTGTAAAAATCATTAGTGCACTTATATAATTACTGTGAATGCCTTGGTTCTTCACTTTTAACTGAAACATTTATTATTATTATTATTTATTCCGCCGTTTTTGTGTCAGATGTCATTTGAGCTACGTTTAAGCTACCGAAACCGTTCTGCTATCAAAACGTTCAGCTTTCATTGGAGACCTGTGATGTGCATTCTCAGCTTTTAAACTTTTAAACTTTATTTTATATCAATATTTTTGTGAGGTTTTTTGCCCCATTGAAAATGACTGGGGAATCTTTCAGATCGTCTTCAAATTCATTCAGCTTTGAGCTTGCATAACTTCAGCATACGTTCAGCTAGAAACACCATTCAAACATTAAAATGAAGCCATGGGTCTCGGCCATTCAGGTGTCACTCGGTGT
>VUQK01014971.1:9304-26312 GCA_015106715.1 Bujurquina vittata
ATTTTACCATTTTGTGTCCCCAGGTTTCTATCAGACATCACACAGCTCCCTCTGAAGCCACAAAGGACCTTTTACCCTGCACTGTCTTGTCAGATATGGAGCTCTAATCCTTACCTGATCTAATTTAATGTGCAAAACCAGCTAGCATCCCTCATATGTTAGCATTTTCCTTGTAAACAAGGATAGTTACCAACAAAATGCCAAAAATGTGCTTCACTGGTTTCAATCCAGCTATAAAATTTCCTCATCAGAAAAGATGTGGCTCGCCTAGGCAGAGCAGAAAGTATAACTGAGTATGTTTAATCCAGCCTTGGATCCCCACAAGCCTGCGCCATGGTACTGAACTTCAGCATCACACTAATACCATCTGACCTCTGCACGGTAAGGATGTGTTATTCCAGAGCGCGAGCAAACAAACTCTCTCCTCACAGGGCTGCTGTGATTCTGGTTAGGGTGCCGCTAGTTTAGTGAGTTTGGGTCTTGAATGTAATATACTTTTGCATTTAATATATAAAAACCTTGAGAAGACATGTATGCATTTTTGAGAGATAAGGTGACGGAACCAGTTAACATCAGGGAATGGTTTTGATTGACTTTCAATGTGACACATAGTCCCAGTTGAAATGATAACATCGCGCAGTTGCTGCAGATTTTTCGGCTGCCCATCCATGATGAGAATCTCCCGTTCCACCTCATCCCAAAGGTGCTCTGCTGGATTGAGATCTTCTGACTGATGAGGCCATTTGAGTACAGTGAACTCATTGTACACTGAGGTCATAAAAGGATGGACGGCATTGTCAAGACACTATCTTCCACATCAGTGCACCACCACCAACAACACCACCCGCAGCCTCAACCACTGATACAAGGCAGGATTGCTCCACGCTTTCATGTTGTTTATGCCAAACTCTGATCCTACCATCTGAATGTTGCACCAGAAATTGAGACTCATCTGACCAGGCAACATATTTTCAATCTTCTTGTGTCCAGCTTTGGTGACCCTGTTCAAACTGTAGCCTCAGTTTTTTCTACGTAGGTTCTCAGTTATCCAGGTCATGATCGTCTTAAGAGCCTGAAAAAAAGTGAGTGGACTTCTTTAAGTTTTTTTTTAGGGTGTTTCACCTTTTCCACTGACGTGGTCCTGGTGCCAAGTGATTGGACCATTCAGCGCTTTTCCACCACAAACTCACTCAGTTCTTGGCCAACAAATCGGTTCCGTTCAAGACTGAACTTGATGCTTAGTATCAGTTCATAGCAGATAAAAGGAAGCACAGCGCATGCTTGTTGTCTTGCTTGTAATCGTTGTCTGTGTATACCTCTATGCCGCCTACAGATGCTGAAATTTATTTATTTTTTTTTTTTTGAATGGTAAAATATGTTTGCAGCACAAGAAATAAAGTTTGCAAAAGGGGAGCATGTTCTGCCGTGTTTGAGAAACCGCCCACACTCAAATACGTAAAACAGTTGAAACACAGTCTTGTTCTTGAGGGGTTTACCAGTTCCTGGAACCGGCACCGGCACTGTGTCAGTAGAAACGTGGTATGAGAGGCTTCTTCATTTCTAAAATCCAGTGGTGGGCCGTCAGGGCCTGCAAGGCCTTCTCTGCTGGCCTAAAAAATATCTGAATTATATTAAAATAGTTATTGAGGGTGGAGTGATTCAGGCGGAGCACTACTGAAGGCCTAGGTGTGAAATACACGGCCCGCCACTGCTAAAACCAAATGGTGGAGCATGAAGGATGCCTCCTTTGGAGGGCAATCACATGCGTTCTCACATTAGCCAAGGTGTTAAAAAAAAGGCATTGGTCATTACCACCAGGGTTCCGGGTGTAACCACCATGAGCGCTTGCCCCATTCCCCATCATGTGACCTGTTGAGATCACCTAAAGTAAAGCATGAATGGAGTTTGGGGCGCCTGCACTGTAGGTAACAGCTGGTGTCATAAGCCACCACCTCTGTTCAGTGATGGTTGTTCACAGTCACATTTGGCACATTTAAAAAAAAAAAAAACTTGAAGAAGTCTTGTCACCTTTTTTTTTAAGCTCTTAAGACTTGTCTTAGTTTCCTGCTCTTAGCTTATGCGGTTTTCTGAACTCCAGCAGGTCATCTTGAACATGTCTAAATGCAGATGTATAATTGGCTGATTAAATATTTGCATTAATGAGTAGCTGAACGGGTGTACCTAATTAAATGTTTTGACACAATGAGCCACATTCCTAATCAAGTCTGTAATCAGTCACACGATGCATTACTCTAACTGTTTTTTTGCAACCCTGGAAAAGCAAAAGACACACATACTCAGGAGACAGTACAGTGTTGTGTTAAGCACACCAGTTTGTTGTTGGATGATATAAGCATCTCTCCAAGTGTTGACATGTGTGTTTTGAGTGCACCGCTTGCCTTTGTTGGCTTGCTTGCTTGCAAATGGGCACCTGAAGTGCAAAACACAGCAACAACAAGGAAACAGAACATGTCACTTCATGGAAAAAAGCAGAGGCAGCAATTCTTGTTTCAGAACTGAAAGAGGCAAAGTCCGTGGTGACGGCTCAAAGGCATTTCCTGTTTCGCTCAGCGGTGTCACAGCAAGGCTATTAAAATGAGTGTGAAGAGATGTGAGAGGAGATTGAAAATCATGAAGGAGTATTTTAGTAAAGGGCAGTCAAAATTAAGACTTAATAAAGTATAGACTGCTTTAAAATTCTTATCATTGGTGAATCCAACCAAGAATATTTAATTGTTTATGCCCCCTTTAGAAATATTTGCACTTCAGCTATGCACAGTCCTCTGAAAGGGTATCTGCAGCTGTTAGCGAGCACACTGCATAATGTAGCCCATCTCCTCAGTCCTAATCCAATCCCACAAGCTTTCAGGGTTCAAAGAGACATTTCAGTGTCATTATATCTTAAAAGCATATCTAGAAATGTATTATATGAACCACCCTTTGTTAAAATATTCCCCTGTTCTCTCCTGCTGCCACCGGTATAGGCAGAGGAAGTCACATCAACCTGCCACGAGGGACTTCAGTTCCATCCATTTTTAAACAAAAAAACAACCCTGCTACCTTTTTCTCAAAGAAAAATGTCGTTGTGTTTTTCTTTCTGTTGCTTTGTTTTGAGCCTCAGGGTTACCGTAGGCAGTGATTCCAGAAATGTGTATAAACAACTGTGCTAAATTATATTGAGAATGATATCATATGAATGCTGTTTGCTGAAATATTCTCTCAGTGTTTCATTCTCCCCTTTCAGCCTTTCACTATCAGTAAAATTCACCCAAAGACGCTGAGAACTGCACAGATTTGAGACAGAAAATGAAGGAAAATGAAGGAGATGTTGTGAATGGTGTGCACATCTATAGATCACATCAGCTCAGAGCACTTCACAGCGTGTTTCTCACTCGCTTTTCTACACAAAAAAAGGAGCTCGGTGTTCCGAATTGTTCCCAGGATACTTTAGCGCGTGAGTCTGGGGACTGAAACACCAAGACTGCAATTAGTGGACATCCCACTCACACCGCTCAAGCCATAGCAGCCCTTATTGCATTTCCTCAAGTGTTATTGTTTTCTGTTTTATATTGTTTTAGGATGTGTTGTGATTTTTGGTTTTGTTGCCGTGGCTTTTTGGTTTGCTGTCATAATTTATCCAGTGTTGTTGTATTTCACTCTTCCCATCTCACCGAAATTCTGTATTAAGTTTGTCTACGCTGCATTGTTGCCTTGTTTAACTCATGAAGTTTAGTTAGGCAACTCCCAATGGGAAGCATAATGAGGAAAAAAAAGTTTTTCCTCCTCTCTCACAACTTCCTGCATGGCAACAAAACAGGGAGGCAACCAAAGGTCAGTGAATGAGCTAGACAATATGGAAAAACACAGAATATCTCACAATAGTGTTACGAACAGGGTCAATTAGGAGCCAAAACTAACTTTGCCAAACAAAAAAGGTTATTTCATGAATTTTAAAGTCAGTGCAAGCCTGAAGACAATAACAAGCGTGCATATTTTTATACACACTAATAGAAAACACCCCGGGGGGTCAAATAAACAGAGCATCTATTTAAATAGGTAGAATCACTCAAAAGAGATGAAGTAATATATAATTGATGGGTTGCAGTTGAAAAGCATTCTTCATCCGCTCTTTTCTATTCAAAATTCAGCGTGCTGCTGCATTCAGAGCTCAGACCGTCCTTCTTAATCACTCTTTAATTACTCCTTAGTGGAGCGTGCACACCATTGATGGTTTGTAATCCTGAAATATTGAAATCATGAAAGAAATAAGAATATTAATCTTTCAGTATGTGAGGGGGGGAAAGAGAAAAAGGTCTTTGTGTAGAGGACTTTTATGGATGGAAGCTCTGATTGAAGGATGCTGCTGTAAAGAATTTGTGGCTTGAATTCTCCTGTAGTTAAATGATGTAAAAGCCAATTCAAAGCTGAAATAGAAATAATAATAATAATAAATGAATATAACTAATAGCATAAACTCTGATCTGCTTGATGCTTTTGTTCATATTGTTATGTGGCGAATGAATGGGTTCTTACCAACTCAAATCTGGGTGGCGTTCTTAAAAGAAGGCCATCCTCCCATTAAAACGACTACATATGGGGTGTACTCATTGTGATTTAGCAGTTGTATTTCATTGACTCAAGCAGGAAACCCCTGTTGGTCCTACAAATATAACCACAGCAACAACATTGCAATAAACACTGCTACATGTCAAGAGATTTTTTTTTAATGCAGTTTTTTTTAAATTGATAATAATAATAAGAAGAAGTCCACGTGGTAGCAAGTTATGCAGAAATTTTTAATGTACTTACAGATTAAACTAAGTCCTATTTTCCAGTAGCAACATAAGAAATTCACGGAAAATAGTCTAACATAAATGAGGAGCAAAAACATTAAAACTTTTGCTGAATTTGTGAAAAAAAAATAGATGTTGAAGGTTCCCTATCTTACCTTTCCAGATTAAACATTTTTAGGGTAGAAAGTATAACAGTTTAATAGCATCTGCATACATCATTAACATGCATGTGCCCAGATGCATACAGGTGTGTGCACATGTACATTATAGACCAATACAGTAAAGTGCACCTCCACATTTGACTCTTAGTCAGAAGCAGGTGTGACACAAGGGAAGTGAATCATCAAAGTAAAACATCAAGAAGCAGGAGCATCAAAAAAAAAGTGAGAAATGAAAATATAAGCTTAAAAAGAATTTCAGTATGAATATAAAAAGAAGCTGAAAAAATGGTTAGGATGAATTGTAATGACTTATGGTAATTTAAAAATGTCCTCTGTGTGTGTGTGTGTGCGTGCGTGCGTGTGTGTGTGTGTGTGTTTATTTTTGTGCCTCCAGCTTTCATGAACCTCTATCTATATTCATAAAATTCAAATGATCCCAAAGACAAATGGAACTAAAGCAGAACAGCTGGACACTCAGATTTGTCTCGAGATGTGGATGAACTGTGAATGCTGAATTTGTCAAGTGCCAATAATCTCATGAAAATTAATGTTAAAAACATGTTTTATTCATCTGCGAACTGTAGGCTACAGTGTGTGTTGGAGCTTTTCTGCCCCTTAGTGGACACCAAAGAAAGACAAGTGAAACCTGATTAATAATACCAGATCATTAGATATTTGTTCTCTGAGAGTTTGACTAAAATGGACTAAAATAGGAGAGAAATGACCCGCGTAAAATTAGCGGACTTTAATGGGCTGTATTTTATATGAACCTTCACACAAAAACCCCAAAGAGAGCACTTACAAGATGCATTTACCGTTTAATTTACACACAATACACAGCCTACACTTTCCATCGTGCCTCCCCCGCCTACTCTTCTCTTCTCCAGACGTTTTGATTGGCCGCGGCGATCGGAGAGGAGGAGGAGGAGGAGGAGGAGGAGAGACTGACGGACTGGTAAGAATTCCTCAGCGCTCCTCAAATTTCTTGAAATCTCGGTAATTCTGCTCGACCGCGTCCCGACAAACCTCCAGACCAGCACCCGATTTCCGAGCAGCTTTCCCAGCCGGATAAAAATGGTAATGTAGAAGACTAAAATTAGGATTTTCCACAAGTTTGTCTTGACAAGAGGACGGATATGAAAACGGATGGACACTGTCGCGCATTGTTTTCACACTAAACCAGACTTTATCTTCTTTCTTTTTTCAGATGTTGCGAAGTGCGGCCGCGCTCCTTCTGCTCGCTGTGGCTCTGTCCAGCGCCGAGGTAAGTTTCTCATTTGATTTTCATTACTTTAAACAGTTGTCTCCGTGTGGCTTGGCACATTTGCTCCACGTTTTACGCATGTACTGAACACTTTATAAACCTTCCATACGGAATCGCACCATTTGCAGTAACAAACAGCAGTTTTGGGGACGAGTTGAACACACACACACACACACACACACACACACACACGCAGACAAAGTCTTTCAGTGGAGACAACTTGGTGCCGTGGTGAAAATGAGGCATGTGTGGATGGATTTTCAAGGCTGCTCTGTGGCTCTGTGATGTAGGCTGCAATGTTTATCTTCCTGAGCAGAACCACCATTACTGCTGCTGCTCTGCGCAGTTATGAGCTTCATTATACACACAGTCTGACTAGTTTGCTCTCTTTGACTTGGGGCATACTTATTAACATGGATGCACCTACTGTAGGAGTGAGGGCACATTTTTCCAGCTTGCACCCTGAGCGCACAAAGAGAAGTACTCCACCTATTCTCAGGTTGCTTAGTTTTTTTTGTTTTCTTTTTGTTTTTTTAGCTGTGAAGGTAACATCACAACAAAAACTCCCGTGAACATACAAGAGGAGTGACAGGCAGCTGTGAGGAGGAGAGAACGGGTGGGCTTGTGTTTGCATAGCTCTCACAAGTCCTGCTCTCTTTGGGGTTTGTTGGGACTCTTGATCAGTATTGGAGGGTGTTTTGGTGCCAACTGGCAGCTGCAGTAATGGCATAATGTTTGTTTGGGTGGTTGGTCAGAGAGCATGTGTGTTTGTCTGCAGGGCGGTGAGTGCGCTCAAGAGCTGCTGGAATCCTCATCTCGTGGGTCTCACACTGCAGCGCTAAGTAGTCTCATCACTGGGTAAACACAGGAATGTGCTGTTAGTAGGTGGCCTGATTGCACACAGGAATGATTAACTGAAACAGCATGCAATTATTCAAGTTTAAGCACCTCCACGGTGTGACAGTCAGTCTTATATATGTCAGTGGTGTCAAAGAATGAGTGATTTTTTTTGCAGCATTTACTTTATTCTCTGGGGTGGATGCTCAATGTAGGCTCAAAGGAAACACAGCAGCCGGTTAGCTGAGCTGAGCATGAAGACTGGCATGTTTCCAGTTTCAAGACCTTTAAAGTCATTGTGCAAGAATAACAAAATTAGTTATGAAAACTCGGGAAAACAGCTACCAAGTCCTTAAAAAAAGTTAAGCTAAGAAAAAATGGCTGAGTGATCTAGCATGTAATCCCATGTAAAATTGCTGTTTTCCTTTGTTTCTAGCTTTTGTAGCAATCTATGCCAACCAGCTGCTCACCGTAGCACCCTAATATTATACAGACCTGAAAGGAGGATGGATGTCCTCATACAACTCTCAGTATAAAGTCATTTGTTCTATGTCCCACATTGTTCCTTGAAGTATGAGAAGCACACACATACCAGGTGGCGCTTGATGAGGGCCCAGACCCCCAGTGGACACAGCTGTTGAACACCTGGGCTTGTGCTGACTCCTCTGTTGACCAGCACAACAATAGCAGGAAGATGATATAAGCACGATAATAACTGTAGCCTAATTAGAGCGATTTTTTCAGCAGATTAGAGCAATGCCACATGTGAAAGATAAATCAATTATCTGGAGCCTTATCTGTCTTTTATAGCTTAATGCAGATGGCCATTAGTGTCGGAACTGCAACATTGCTCATAGACTGATGTGCTGGTTACCCCGGCTGACCTTCCTCTGCTCTTCCTATCATTGCCCGCTGGCTGTTAAAATGTGGGATTGTGTGCTTCCTAATTGAATCTATGGCCGTGATCTGTGAGGTATGTCCTAGTTGGGATAGAACAGACAGCAATTGTTGTTGGGTGGACCCACAAAGTAATGGGCACGCATTAAAAAAAGGCATCTGTTCTCCGAAGGTAATTACCTTGGTAATATATGGCCTGTTGACAGGCTGTGGGAAAGGCCTGAAGTGGCATGCCAGTGTACTGTCTAAAGAAGGTCAACAAGTTGGAGCAAAGCCCTCTAAGAGGTGAATCTGATGAGCCTATAGGTTGTCTGCTTGGCTCGTGAATAGCTGATGGGATGTGTGTTAAATTGGCTATATACGCATCACAGAAAGAGCTGGAAAGATGAATGAAAGCAGGATTCATTGTTTTTATTTGCTGGCACGGGTTTAGACTATTAACATGTGGAAACTAACTCCTGATTTATTATGAAGGAGAATGCCTGTGTGCTTCTTGAGGTGAGAATTTGCTGTGTTTGAAGATAAGCTGCTCAGAAATGTAGTGTGACAGGGTGGCCGAGGTCGAGGCTCAAAACTGAGCGTGTGTGTGTATCTGTGTGTGTGTGTGCACGCCTGCAGGCTGGAAAGGAGATATGCATCTTGGGAAAAAAACCTTGATGTCTTACTCAAACACACTGGGAGCTTGATATGCAAACGAGGTCGGATGCAGGCATAGTGAAAGTCATAAGACTTCTCGGCCTCGGGGGACATGCGTGCACACAGCCGCATATAAACAGGAGGAGGAGAGTGTTTATATTTCCGTTCTTATGGCATGCAGAGTTATTGTATTATTGTGCATCATCCACGGTGAATGACACATTGGTTAATTTAGTTTATGGCGCTCTGGCAACCACAGGCAGCCAGATTAGCTCTTCTCCAGGCCAGCATTTTAGGGGATAAAGAAAACTAATGAATAGATGAAGAAGCTGCCTCCGTCTTTCTTTCTGGACCTGGATTTGTACACTCTGATTGAGCTACATGCTCTCAGGCACCCCTCCATGTTGCCATGTTGATGCTTGTACTTTCTCATTCAAGGTGGGCTAAAAATATCTGCCCAGGTGGAGAGAACGCGAGCATGAGGGGACGCTGTGTCCTCTGTCTGTACGAGCCTGCTCTAATTACTGTAGCTCGACATCCAGTCATGGAGCCCGTGCAGAGATTGTGGAGGGCAGTTGAGACAGAGTGATGTAAAGCAGGGAGGAGATGTCATGCAATTACAGCAGGCAGATTGGGAGTGAGGTAAGACTTGGCTGTGTAGTGTGGGGATAAAGAAGAGGGGGTGTGCTACGTTTCATGTCCCTGCAGTGTGTTCTCTTCACTCTTGGCTTGGCTTGAAAGGAGTCCTCATTTAGCTTACCAGCTGTACTGGTGTCTTATCATTACCGGTACTCTGCACTCAAAGGCCCAACACACATAAATTAACACAGACACCCACACAAATGACAAAGACTGGCACCAAAGTGTACTCAAAGCTTCTTCTTATTTCAGGATGAGGTAATGCATCTGTCTTATTACTCATTTTTAATCATAAAAGTTAAAAGTGAGTCCAGTAATTCAGTGTTGCCTCCACATGTTACAAATGGTAACTTTTTCCCACTTTTATTCACCCTTTAAGCTCTAGGAGAATATAATTAACTTCACCATTAGTTTGACATGTTAAAACAAATTGTCAAAACTTTTACAAATATTTACTTCCGGCAGAGATTATTCTCTGTCCAGGGGCCTGTCGATCATGATTTGCATAAGTAATGCAGTTTCTCAGTGTAGGAGGAATGATTAACAGGCAGACACTGCTGTTTTCCACCACTGAGTAAAAACATACATGTTAAAGGGGCTAATTTGAGCTGCTGTAACTTACATATAACAGACTTATTTTCCTTGAGTTCCATTTGATAAGAGAGGCATGCTGTAAAAAAAATCCTGCTCAAAAAAGTGTTTTCTGGGGGTCACTTTCACATAACCATGATTGGTCCACATATAGTCTGTCTGTTTTACAGAAATTTGTTATTTTATTACGATGCATTTAAGTTTTAGTAAATTGCATTCCACATAAAACAAGATTGTTGAAAAATACATTATATTGTCAAAAGTGTTTGTCTTCCCTATGAAATTGAGTGATATCCCATACTTAATCCATAGTGTAATATAATATCACCCCACCCTTTGCAGAAATAACAGCTTCAACTCTTCTGGGAAGGTTTAGGAGTGTTTATGGGGATTTTTGATCATTCTTCCAGAAGCACATTTGTGAGGTCAGACACTGATGTTGGATAAAAAGGCCTGGCTCACAGTCTCCGCTCTAATTCATCTCAAAGGTGTTGAGGTCAGGACTCTGTGCAGGCTCATCAAGTTCTTCCACACCAAACTGGCTCATCCATGTCTTTATGGAGCTGCTTTGTGCACTGGTGTGCAGTCATGTTGGAACAGGAAGGGGCCATCCCCAAACTGTTCTCACAAAGTTGGGAGCATGAAATTGTCCAAGAATATCTTGGTATGCTGAAGCATTAAGAGTTCCCTTCACTGGAACTAAGGGGTCGCGCCCAACTCCTGAAAAACAACCCCACACCATAACCCCCCCCTCCACCAAAATTTATACTTGGCAAAATGCAGTCAGACAAGTACCTTTCTCCTTGCAACTGCCAAACCTAGACTCATTCATCAGATTGCCAGATGGAGAGACATAATTTGTCACTCAAGGGAACACATCTCCACTGCTCTAGAGTCCAGCATGTTTTACACCGCTGAATTTGACACTTTTCTTGCACTTGGTTATGTAAGTCTTGGATCCAACTGCTCGGCCATGGAAACCCGTTCCATGAAGCTCTGTTCTTAAGCTAATCTGAAGGCCACATGAAGTTTGGAGATCTGTAGCGATTGGCTTCACAGAAAGTTGGTGAGCTCTGTGCACTGTGCGCCTCAACATCCACTGACCCCACTCTGTGCTTTTACATTGCCTACCACTTCTGCTGTCATTCCCAGTCACTTCCACTTTTGATTCCACAGTTGACTGTGGAATATTTTGTAGCGAAGAAATGCCAAACTTTCAGCAGTCTGCTCAGAACACAATCTGCAGGTTGAATGAATGTGAAAAAATAATTTGTTCAAATTCTTCACCAAAAATGTCAAGGACATTTTTGAACTTTTTTCATTTCCCTCAAAACCCATCAAAAATGCACAGCACACCCATTAATGTGAGGTGGGATCCCTACCTGCCCGTGTGGCATATCATGATGTTTGGATGTCGTTCATCAGGTCAAGAAAGGTTAAACACAGCACTTCATTTACTCAAAGATTTGGTTAATATGTATGGAAGGAATCCACTTCTTTATAAAAAAATCCTTTTAATTAGCACCCTTCACTCTTCTTCAGGGCATGAACATGTAGCAAGTGAACGCTGAAGTACTAAAGGTTAAAAGAACATCCCATGATTAGCCTCAATGCGGTACACTGTGAAGCTCGCTAATTAAAAAGATTTTTGAACAGATTTGAGTGTTTGTGGATGACTATTCCATCCGGTTTGATCATTTATAGCTCCAGCACCTCAGCCACGTCTTATACACAGTGAGAGGTGCTTTTTTCCTTCTATTTTAGTATAAATGAGACATGATGCAAAGCAGGACGGATGACTTTGATTGTCAAACCCAAATAAAAAGAGGTATCAAAAATTTGCAATATTAAATGACAGTTTCAAGAACCATAAATAAATGTGACCAGCGAGTTCTTAGGCTCCATCAGTGCTAAATATTATGGTAATTACTGATCAATCTGCCACTTAAGTTCTTCTGTTCTGTCCATAAATGTAACCCAGGTAATTGCTTGTCCTGAAAAGCAAAATAAACTTACCAGACACTTTATAAGCAACACTTTGTCAATATTGGATTGGACCCCCTATTCCCTTCAGACCACCCTTAATTCTTCATGGCATAGACTTGACAAGGTGCTGGGAACATTCGCCAGAGATTTTGGTCCATATTGAGATAGTGTCACACAGTTACTGCAGATTAGTTGGCTGCACATTAATACTGTGAATTCCCCATTCCACCACATCCCAAAGGTGCTCTATTGAATTTAGATCTGGTGACTGTGGAGGCCATTTGAGTGAACTCATTGTCATGTTCAAGAAACCAGTTTGAGTTGATCTTAGCACTGTGACATGGTGCATTGCCCTGCTGGAAGCAGCCATTAGAAGATGGGCACACTGTGGTCAGGGGATGAATATGGTTAGCAACGAAATTCAGGTAGGCCGCACTATTTAAACAGTGGTCCTTTGGTACCACTAAGGATGAAGGATGATGTATCAATGTTACCACCACCACCAGACTGAACCGCTGGTACAGCGCAGAGGGATGCATGCTTTTCATGTTGTTTTCCACCCTACCATCCAAATGTTGAAGCAGAAATTGAGACTCGGCAGACCAGGCAACTTTTTCCAATTTTCTACTGTCCAATTTTGATGTTTGTGTAAACTCTAGCCTCAGTTCCCTGTTCTTGGCTGACAGAAGCTGCATCTGGTGTGGTGCTCCTGTAACCCACCTGCTTTGAGGTTAGACGTTTTATACCTTCGGAGATGCACTTCCTTGGTTGTAATGAGTGACTATTGGAATTATTGCCCCTCTATCAGCATAAATGACAGTTGGCCATTGTCCTCTGGCATCAAGAAGGCATTTTCACCCAGAGAACTGCAGCTCACTGGATATTTTCTCAGTTTCAGATCGTTCTCTGTAAACCCAAGAGATGGTTGTGTTGGAAATTTCCAGCAGATCAGCAGTTTCTGAAATCCTCAGACCACCCTGAGTCCCTTAAATCACCTTTCTTCTCCATTGTGATGCTCACTTTGAACTTCAGCAGGTCTGGCTTGATCATGTATACCTGCCTAAATTGCCTCGATGTGATTGGCTGATTAAATATTTGTGTTAACGAGGACTTGAACATGTGTATCTAATAAAGTGGACACTTGAGTTTATATTCAGTTTAAAAAGCAACTATTCAACTAGCCAACCAGTGTAAAGAAACCTTAATGAAACTGTTGATTTATTCTGTTAATCAGATATGTCTCAGCATATTTTAAAATGTTCTAATGAACAGAAAGGAGAAATGCATGTGTGTAGATAAAGGGTATTAGAAATCCTGTGGCTCTATCTTTACAGCACCATATCAAGACAATAAAGGTCTGGTTTCACAACATAGTTTAAAATGACTACACACACACACTAAACACATCCTGCAGTGTGTAACTGGAGTTTCCCATCTGCAAAAATGTTCAACGTTAGCCCAACATTAGCCCCTATACTGGCCCCAGAGAGGGAGCAGAGAGGAGGGCAGGGAGTCTACTCATTCTCCCGGCCCTAGAGTGAGTCTGCATTGGCCCACCCACCCTTCCCCCTCACTTGCCCTTCCTGGTGGTGGAAAAATGCGGAGGGGGGGCTTGAGAGGGGAGAGAACGGTGACAATGTGGGCAAAGAGAGAAAGTTTGAATGGATTGGGGGAAAGAGAGGATATTAGCGAGAATAAAGGTGAAATAGATGAGAAAACACTGAAAATGATGATAAGGAGGAAAACCTGAATAGAGGGTAAGACAAAGACAGGTGGTGAGGACAGGGGACACTTTTGTCCGAGCAGAGTGACAGCGGGGTGAACTTGGGAGGGGGGTGCAGGGGCGGTGCTGTGTTCACAGCATTTTGTGTCCTCTGGTGACGCTTTAACTGCTAGCAGATGTTGCTCTGCCCAGACTGTGACTTATTTCCTGCTTTTCTTTGGTCTTGTACTCTTACTTTCTCCATTTCCTCACCCTCTCTGTTTTTCTGCTTTGCTTATCTGGTGTCTTTCTGTTTCTTTCTTATCTTTCTCTGTGTCTTCATTTTCCTTTCTCAGTTTAGTTGCATTTCAGCTTTTGAACAATGAGGCTGCTGGGTGTAAAATAAGAGGCTGCAGACTGGGGTGACATCATCCCGTCCGTTGGTGCATTCCTTTTACACTGAATAAGAAACAGGGAGAAGAATAACAGGCAGAGCACTGTAAACTGGCCGTTACCCAGAGCCCTTTTGTTTCTGCAGATTTAATCTCGGACCTGGTCCCTCGGAGAACGTTTGAGACCACCCCTAGTGCGCTTACAAACCACTCAGATTAGTTCTATTATGGCCTCATTATTCCAAGGACATGTACTACACTTTCTGCTCTCAACTGGTGATCACTCGTAGTGTAATCCATGAAATACTGAGCAGATATTTGAGCTAAAAGGAATCATGTCAGGAGATTGTGTCTTTTTGAGCGCTGACGGCACGTTTCTGAGTTGAGGCTTTACTGTACATCTGATCTCGAGAGGCAGTGAAGTACAGAGGAAATGAGACTGAAAGTGATTTGATATAAATGAAGATAGAGATTCACAAAGGGGGAAAAGGCAAGCGAGTTTGAGAATGGAGCAGTGTGAATTATTGAAGGCAAAAGCTACGGCTTTCTGTAATAACCCAAACCAAACCTAAAGTGATATTTCTCCCCATCATCTTACACAAATTCCTTAAGGGAGGAAACTAGATCGTGGTTAGCTTGCAGTGTATGGGGTAAGTGGTTTTCTTCTTTGGCTGTACTCCACTTCTCTTCTGGTAAGGCCTGATTAGGAGTTGAGGGAAACAAGCTACTCAATTTGAGCCCTCCCTGTTCTGTTTGCTCCTGGCATGAGCACACAACTGATGAAGCTGCAGACTGTTGGACAATCTAGTGCTGGAGGGACACCACGGGGAAAATGCTGGAGAGGGAAAGAGCAGAGGCACCTTTCTGACCTAAATACTACTGGGGAGATTTTGGCTCAAGGCATACTGCGTTGGATTCCAGCTGAGGCCCTACATAGTTCTTGCCTTCTCATTCTCCTGATTATGTCTCTTGTCTGCATCTATTGCCTTTCAATCTTGTCTGTCTCCCGTTTATTTCACCTCATTGAAACAGAAAATCTCATTTTAAAACACTGGGCTACATTTTGAGTTCACGGGGGGAGGGGGAGCTGCCATGCTATGCAAGCATTTGCCTGCCCATCTGTCACTTTGACTGTCTCTGTGTGTTACTATTACTATCCTGCTCAAAGTAGCATGTTTCACATGCAAAAGTCCTCCAACTCAGCCTTTGTTTAAGCAGACTTAGGCCCCATCTACACAACACAGTTTCCACTGGAAACAGCGTCGTTTTGATGCGCTTCAGCCTCCCGTCTACACGGAGACGTTTCAGAAACGCTCCACGTTTACGCAAAAACATTTGAATTGATGAAAACGATGTAGTTCACCTTGCCAGGCCACAAGGTGGCGGTGTTTTTTTTGCAAAGCTTGTTTACACAACACACACGCATTCAGGGACTTAGTAGGATGCGCCACAAAGATGTGTTCAGTATTTACAAAATAGTAAATGTGAGAGGCTTTTTGGACTGACTCAATAATAAAACACTCATTAATAAAACAGCAAAAACACAAGAAAAGATCAACTGTAAATCGCGCTACTCGCACTTCACTGAAGCACTCCTGAAGGCTAACTCTGAACGTTGTTTATCTATTAGCACATGCGCGGAAAACTGTGGCAGTCGCAACCATAGTGAGCATGTTCGAGGACCCTCGTTTCCAAAAGACCCCGGCTTCAACCGTTTACACAACAACGGAGGCCGGTGCGTTTCTGAAACGCACCACTCTGGACCCCGTTTTGAAAACGCATAGTTTTCCTTAGTAGTCCTTTTCGTGTAAACCGTTCTTGTGTAAGCGGGAGGCTGAAACGCATCGAAATAACACCGTTTTCATTTTGAAACAATGTCGCGTAAACGGGGCCTTATTTGCTTCCTTGCAGGGAGTTATACAGTATGACAAGAAACAAAACTCTCTGAAACAGTTCTGAAGCTTAGGCCTCAGTGACACAGGCCTTGAGACTGGTGACTAGGGAAGAATGCATATTTCCCAATTGTTTGGCGAGTGGTTTCTGGCTGTCACTAGATGAAATCAGTCACAAAGACGGTGCTGCACCAGAAGGCACCTTGTGAATGCTATTGCTAACTATCACTAGCAGAGAGTTTGCATGGAAGACAAAGTGCAATGCAACCTGGAAATGAAGAACGTTCACCTTCAAAGTAAGTTGTGCCTTAACTACTGCAACGAACTGTCTGTGTACAGTTTGCTTCTCACTTTACAACTTCACTATTGCTCAAAAAGTAGTTGGTAAATGTTGGCAGACAAATCACCAGCTTTCATGCAGCATAATGGGGCCATTATACTCACTGTGTACCCCTGGGGAACGGCGCCAACTTCACATCCACTGTTGCCAACTCCTCAGTAAGGAAAGTAGCTATTGGCTGTCCTAAAAGTTGCTAGAAGTCGCTATATGACCTATATGGTCATTTGCATGTAGTTTAATGTTTAATGTTAGAATAACAAAATTTTATTGTTTTGTGCAATGACAATAAAGATATCTTATCAAATTTAATGAAAACACTGTTATGTGTGGTACGATTGCAAACTTTACATTCAACCCTCCTACTTTATCTGGGCCACTTTTGCCAACTTTTGTTTAAGAAAACTTGTCGGCTGCCTCAAAAGTCGCTAAAGGCCGAAGCGAGGTCCCTTTTTGGGAAAAGAAATCGCTAGGGGGGGTCTGAAAAGTCGCTAAATCTAGCAGCAAAGTTGCTAAGTTGCACAAGCAGCCGCTTTGGAGCAGTTTCAGCCGGTCGTGCACCTCTCAATTTTTGTCCCACGTTGTGCTGCTGTCACTGAAGTCAGGTCAAAAACACAAATGAAGACATGTCGGGGTTTACCATAATTGTAGCGGCAGTTCTCCTGTCTTGTCCATGCCGCTTTGGGCTGCAGGCTCAGTAACTTAGTCCAGACACGTATGACAGTAGAAGTCTCTTCGATTTTAAACTTGTATTCTACAATCTTCATACATAGTCACACGGTAGAAAAACTGTGTGCTCCTAAGCCTAATGCTGCCCTCCTAACATCCCAACTGACATTAGAGGCCACATCAAAGCGTGCAGCATCAAAGACAATTAACTG
>VUQK01014978.1:26951-37009 GCA_015106715.1 Bujurquina vittata
GGGGGGGGGGGGGGGGGTGTTAATCAGTTTCAGCTGCTTGGTGTTCATGAAATTAGATGCACTAGAGAGGAAAAAAATGAGGCAACCCCCAGAACAGGAATCACTAGTTTTACACTTGGCTAGGGTCAACACCTGAACACTATAGATAGTCCAACTCCTCCAGGATAGCACATCAATACATGCCTTTGCCAGAAAGTTTGCTGCGTCTCCCAGCACAGTCTCAAGAGCATGGAGGAGATTCCAGGAGACAGGGCAGTTACTCTAGCAGAGCTGGATAAGGCTGTAGAAATCCTTAACCAATCAGCAGGATCTGCTCCTTTGGATGAGCATTGTCAGAGCCCTACAAAATGACCTCCAGCAGCCACTGCAGGGTGGCCTGAGGGCCTGACGTCCTCTAGTGGGCCCTGTGTGGAGTCCAGCTGGCATTTACGATAGAATACCAGAATTGGCAGGTCCACCACTGGCACCCTGTGCCAGATGAGAGCAGGTTCACCCTGCTGTGGAGAAAGTTCTCAAACTACTGCGTACCATTTTGAGTTGCTGCAATGAAATTTGGACTGGCCTGCCACATCATTTTTTCACTTTGATTTTCAGGATGTCTTTGAATTCAGCCTCTGTGGCTTGATAATTTTCATTTCCACCAAACAATGTGGATCCTTTCATTCCTGATACATCAACCCATCCACATCACTGTAGATATAGAGCTTCGTTGTTTTCCATTGAAATCTGATGTATTTCAAAGTGTTCCTTTAATTTTTTCGAGTTGAGTATAAATGACTCAGTATGGAAACTCCTGTGCACTGCAGTGCTCCTGACTGAAATTAATTAAGATGCTATTTAAACATAGTTGAAAACAGTATTACTATAATATGCAGTGCAATAGTGCATATGTCATTTATTATTAACACAAAATATATTTAAGTGAATGTTAGCTTAAATTTGTACAATCGTGTGTACTTCAGTGTGTTTCAGTGTTTCTTTTGCTATATCAGAAACCCTTTAAGCTTTAATTATGCGCACACCACACGGAAGTCTAGTGAAGATATCAGTGAGAGATCCTGGTGCAGTTTTTACTGTTTTTACTTTAGTGGATACACTGTTGTGACTGAATGCAATGGTTCGTGCAGCAAATACAGATTTAATGACACATCCACCTGGCAACCAGTGATGGGATACGTCCCACTTTGATGTACCTGGACTTGAAAGTTTTCTCTTTCGTGTCTCTTCACTATAATTCAGATGGGAAATCTATAGTGCTGTCACTCCATTATATTTTTGTCAAAGTTTAACATACTGTATTGGTTACTAAAAGGAAAGAATGTAAACACAACAGTGCAAGAAGGTCATCAGCCACCTCAGCTTAACCTCTTCTGTCGAACCCAAAACTGCTCAAGAACAGATACAAAGTATATACTATGTATCAACTGTGTAAACTTTGCTCCAATAAAAGTATAAAAGATGGACGTGGCCACCACAGTGTCAACTATTGGTTATTGAAGCCCATCAGGCCATTAAACTGCTGCGAAAGGTCCATACTGTAAACCTTTTATACTGTGCATGAGTATAAAGTAAGTTATTGAGGTAGCTCGGTGACTGTTTGCAAGCTTTTTTTTTTTTTTTAAATGTTTTCATGCATGGACTCCTGACAATGTCATGAGAGCTGTTTCCAGTATCCTTTTTTCACAGGACACAGCACAAGATTAAGCAATCAGCTGCATTCTCACTACTGCAAATACTCTTGTTTTGGTGAGGGACTTGCCAGAGGCAGGACCCCTGAGGACCACTCGCAAGTATCATTTCCAGACTGGCGACAATCGGCGTCATCAGACTCAGCACTTTTTCTTCAGTGTTCTTTGTCTCGTGAGATTTTTTTTCCTCACTTTTCTCTTTGAATATTACCCCACTCCACCAATAAACAGTATTTTTTTTAAGTAATTTTTTGACGCACAATGGCCTGAACAATGGCTGCCATAGTATTGCTTCAACTGTGTCATTATGGAGGCTTTCACATTATGTTGTCATTTTTTCCTGTTTGCACTGGGTGTCATATGTGTGCATACGAGATTATTAGGCAGGAAGAAACAAATTCCAGCATTACAATTTCCTCTATTATTTTGGTCCATCCTTATTACAAAAACACGCACAGTATTTTGTGCACGCCGACTTGCTATAAGAATTTCAGTACACATCTTCTCAAACCGTGATACTTCGTGTCCTCTTTGACTGCATGCTCCATGCACACTTTACACACACAACGCACAAACCTGAGAAACCGGTCCATGCATTTCTGTGACGAATTTCTGCCAGGACTAAGAGCGCACTGTTAGTCTCAGGCAGAGTCCCAACCTGGAAATTATATCAGCCCTTGTATTATGTGTATTGTACATCTAACAGCACCAGAGAAGGAATAATGCATCATGTATTTAACCACAGTTCACTAAAGCAGTGAATCACTTACAGCTGTTGAAAGACTTCCCAGTGAACCTGACAGAGCTCCGTCAAGTGAAAAATTGAAGTAAGGTTCTACTTAGGTCAAACAGATGAGGTGAACTTCATATTTTAAAAAAGCTAGCCCAATTTTGCAAAACTATTGTAAACTGTGATTAAATGCATTATTTATCATAACTGATAATCGATCAAAAAAATCATCAACAACACTTCAAAGAACAACAAACTGCCTTGACCGACCCAGAAAACATGTTTGTCCATGCAATAAGCACACGTGCTGATTTCAGTCTTTTACCTCTGTCCGTGTGTGGCCATGTCGATGGCTCGTCGCACCGGTACGGGAGAACCTCCCTCTGTGACGCTCAGCACCTCCATGGACTTCCGCTCTGGCCTCCGCTTACCGTGACGACTCAGCATGGGCGAGTCCACACGTTTCCTGGGAGGGTCTGCTGAGCGGGCCCAGGGTGAGCCCAGATCAAACGGGAAAAACAAGGACAAAAACAGAAAACAAAGAACAAACAGAAGAACTCAAGAATTAACACTATTTTGTATGAATATATCAAATGGTAGAAACTCCCAAAATAATCCCATAATGCTTATGCAATACAAATTATGCTCCTTTTTCTGCTTTGAAATCTACATGTGGTCTGAAGCACCATTTTAAAAGAGCAAGATAGTAGCTAGGCAAGCATATACATTTTTATCATTTGGCTCTATATTTAATTAACATTTTCCGTTTTCTTCTTTCCGTGGAAGGAAGAAACTTAAGGATGAAGAAGACAGCATTCCAGCTGTTAAGTCACAGATTGACAGATAAAAGCAACAGTGGCTGCACACCTATTTTCCTCCACATCTCCCGTACTAATGCGGACCTATTTCTCGGTTTAGATTTTATGCAAGCCACAGAATACATGCATGTTAACAGTAGATGTGCCCCACGTCAATACATGAATGGAGAAATCATGTACAGATGGGGATCAGGTGATGACAAAATTGATTAAATTCCATCCTGTCACAATAATGGACATGTGTTTCAAATATATTAGCAAAACATCACACAGTTATTTAGGCATTTCTGTCTGGGCCGACTGGCAGAAACGGGCTAGACTGGCCTACCAATCTCATTGCGTGGTGGCAGGTTCTGGTCCTCATGACTGGGATACCTCTCCTTCCGGTCCAGCAGCAAAAAGTATATCATCTTTTCCTGGTTGTCCCTGGAGAGAGAAGACAGCCCGATCACCATAAACTGAACACTCACTAGATGAGAGTGGGATAAAAAAAAAAAATGCTGCATCATCACAACATATTAAATGAAATGATTTGTCAAGCTGACAGTTTCTCAAGCTGGCTCTAATATATTTCTCTTCTCCATCTCAGTGTATCCCTCGCCTTTCAATCTGCTTCATGTGCAGTTTTGCATTGCTTTTTTTTTTGCTCCCACCTCCCTTCCTCCTCATTGTCACTCACTCCTCAGATAGCAGATCTTTGGTCAGTTTGTCCTTGTCTCTGAAGCAGCCCAGGGAGTGCATGCTCTCCAGCACGTCAGGGTCAATCTCTTCGACCGAGGCCAGTGTTCTGATGGCCACCTTCCTGGGGACGGGCTGCTCGGGCTCTGGCTCGTTCTTTCCAGCTCTGTACCGTAAACCATACAATAACATGTTCTTCCAAAGACACTAAAGCTTTTAAAAATAAAGAGAATCATTTGATTTCTTTAGCAGAAGTCTATCAATTCAGTGATAAGCAATTGGCATGACAGGCCAGGCTTTATGATGTTCAATATTTGACTCGTGTTTAGCAACTTATGAGTAAACCAGTGTGGGATTCTTAGCCTAAAGTTGTGTTTTAGACACTATTTTTTTGTTCCACTCTGTGAGTTTTCGAGGTCCATATGTTGACTTTTTCCTCATTGGCTAATTTCTTCTTTGTTTTTTTTAACATCAGCTTGCTGTTGCCTTAACGTTTAAGTCAAAAAGTCTGGATTCACATCAGTCTACACATCCTGAGAATTTATGAAAGGGGCAACACACCAACACACCTACACATATGGATATTTTTTGGACTACATTTTTGCTAGTTAAAACAGTATCTTCGACTAACACAGGCAGCACTAACCTAGCATGATTTTTCCATGTTTTTGTTGTAAATTTCTGGACAGCTTTACATCTTCACACCTGACTTTATTCCAATAAAAGGAGGAAAGGAATTACTCTTTCTGGGCAATGTGGGACTTCCTTTATTAAAAGGAAAGATTTCAAGATTTTAAGATCTCGTACAGACATTTTAATCATTTTCATCAGTAACAACAGCAGGAAGATCATATAAAAAGAGACACTGCACTCAAAGGGTTCTTAATTTCAATTTATGGTGAAGCAAAGATGGTTTAAGAAGTGTCCCTTTGAGGGAGAAAAAAAAAAGCTTTGTTTTGGTGCAAAGTGAGTAAGTGGTAATCGGTGGGCAGTTTAAAGTAAATAATGAGTGTCTAGAAGTGTTTCAAGATGGCCAATGATTTGCAATACTTGTTTCTATAATGTTTCTATAATGACCTCTGATAACAGGCGTTCATAGGAAAATAGTTTTAGAGTCATATAGTCTACCTCGTGACAGCTGGTTAACTTTGGTGAGTGGCGACAACAGGGAAAAAAAAGCCTTACAAAATAAACTGGGATAAAATGAAATGCCAGTGACAGCATTGAGTGCTGCTAACATTTAATAAGATGCCAAAAATCTGTGCAATAATGTTTTGGTTGAAATGTGTGACCCTCTGTGTAATTTCAAATCAATAACAGAATTCAGAATCCCAAAACAGGTTCGTTAGGAGTGATGGAGCATTGTGATGTCTGCAGCACTCTCAGCTTTGGAACAAACACAGCTCTCGCTCCCAAGACTAATGGACAATGCTTCCTCTCTGAGAGGTCTATCAGTGATTTAAAAAAAAAATCCAGCTCTCAAGGCTTTATTATTTTTTTCTGTATTACCTGCTATAGCATTTTCTTTTCATTAGATCACTTAAACCAGACATCCATGCACAAACTCAACTGAGACAGAAACAAACAAAAATGAGTGCCTGTACTCACAGATACCACGTATGCTTCTGGATCTCCTCTAACTGTAAAGAAAATGAGACGGGGGAATAAACATTAATGACTTTTATTTATAAGTGAAACAAACAGATGAGGAGAGGTCAGCGGTCTCTCGAAGATGCATGAAGCCATTTTGTGTTTGATGAACAGCATTATGGTGTTTGTTGCACTTGAAAAGCAATTCAAGCATATTTATGGCATTTTTCTGCTTAAGGAGCCCTTTAACCTGATGGACACAAATGCCTGCAAAAGTTCATCTGAACTACTTTTTTCCATTTCATTTTTTTTTCTTTTACTGATTGGAGCCTCACTGCTTGGTAAACCAGAACGAGGCACACCGGAGAAACGCACTGAGCTGGTCAAAGGGCCGTCTGCAGCACACTGAAGTACAGTATGCAAGATGAACAGGAGCAGACTATTTTCTTAAAAGATTATTACACCACTTTTCTATAACCATGTACAATTCATGAACAGGTTAAAAAAAATAGCAAAATCAGTGGAGCACAAACAAAGATATCTTCTATTTTATTTAACACACCTTTCCTTGTTAGCTGCTTGCATTACCAACACTGCAACTTGGACCAAAGATAGTTTGGCCCAGCTCCTGTACCCAAGAGCCTCAAAGCTGCAGCTTTCCTCATATGGAGCAGAACTCCAAGCTAAGTTTAAATTGTTAGCTGGTAGATGCTTTTAGGAAGGAATCAGAGAGGTTTGCAGTGTAAAGGTAACTGTCAAAGTCTCTCCTATTAAATCATACTCATAAAACTGCTTTTTAATGACTACTATTCATTTATTATTTATTTGGTGTTTTATTTAATCTTTCTCACAATTTAGAATTACCAATGAAACTAACCCAACCAAGTGCATGTATTTGGACTGCAGGAGGAAGCCGGAGTACAGGAAGAGAACCCACGTAGACACGGGGAGACCATGCAAACTCCACACAGAAAAACCAGAACGTGGATTCGTGCACAGAACCTTCTGGCTGTGAGGCAACCGTGCTAACCACTATACCACTGTGCTGCCTGAGTTCCTACTGCTGAATTACATATCAGGAAGTGGGGGCTGTGGACAGCCCAGATCTCTTGGGTCTTTCTCTGTCTGCCTCTGGCTCCCAGGGGGCGGTGTTGTGAAGTCCAGTTTGAAAGATTTATCAGGTATGGTATGATTCCTAAAACAAGTGCTCAAACTGTAGGGAAAATAGGTGAAAAGCAGATTATCTAACAGAACTTGTTATTTTCGCAATGCTTCTCTTCTAAGCCAAAAACAGATCTTTGGCCTTAGATGAAAAGATTGTACAGAAAGCGCAGTAGCTGCAGGGCCAGTCACAGTGTGAATGTGCTAAATTTAGCACAATTGTACTGTGCGGTCCCTAAGGCAGCAGGCTCAGATCATAAAAATGCAAAGTGAGCATGGTCATACTGATGGAAGATTTCAGCGCTGTACTGGTCTATAATGGCTCAGGCCACGAGGTGATATGATGTGGGCGAATACAGCAGCTTACCGTCAGCCTCTTGCTGGGATCCACTTCAATCATGCCACGCAGAAGGTTCTGACAGTCTGGAGGGATAAAGTGAGGCATGTGGAATACTCCCAGCTTCACCTTCTCCAAAAGGTTCCTCAGGTTGTCATCATCAAAAGGCAGCGCACCCTGAGCAAAGGCACAACGTTAACATCAGCATGTTGTTTTGTTCAGTTTCACTTAAATTGAACCACTTGTTTTCTGTCATATATACTTTTACAGTGGCAGATGCTCATAGTTAGCATGGTCAAAATTTTAAATGTTGTCAGTGTATCTGCAGATAATCCCTTAAAGGAAAAAACGTCTGCTCCTGCAGAATCTAGGGTTACAACCAGTGATGACTTAGACAGCTTCTCAGATAAATTTAGTAACCTACATAAAGGCAACCAAAGAATACCATTGTCTACAGATTTAGAATAATGCTGGACTAGATACCATTCAACTGACACACAATCCTTCTTTCTTAGAGCTTACTTGCTGAGTAAACCTGCTTTAATTTGGTATCCTGCAGCTTCCTTTACTTTGTTTTGTAGCAGTAGTATAGTCTTCTCTTTATTAGCACTCGGTTTTATTTTTGTTTCTCTTTTTTGATTTCTCTCCTTGTATGCCCCTTTGGGTTTTTGATCAGAAACAATACTGAAGCCAGAGACAGGCAAGTAGATGTCAGTTTATCATCTACCATTTAATGTTTGGCTGAGAAACCTTGGGTCCTGGTCTTCAGGTGGATTTTACCACAACACTTAACCCCTATTTAAATATTGTTGCAGACCACATATACCTCAACACTGCAAAAGCCTCTCCCAAAAGGGACGGTGCCCCACTATAATGAAACCCTCAAGAAAGGCTGGTTTCAGCTGATTTTCATTTGCAAACTGGTTAAAATGTGGATAAAAATGCTCTTAACTGTTCAATATTTGTTTAAAACTGAATACACTTTAACATAAATAGTACAGCACAATGGTGTGTAAATGTTTTTAATGTTTCTTTCACTATACTGTGCATTTCTATAAGCAACTCTAAGCACCACCAGAGGACCTTTTAAACTGCTAATAATTGTGCTAACTAGAAAGGCAATCTCTATGACAGTCTCATGCAGCAACATCAATTTGACCTGCAATTTTGAAAACACACTAGCAACAAGCTGGTCTTCCAACAGACCATATGACCCCGCTCTGACATCTTCCTGTTGTCATGTAAACGGCCTGTCAGGTGTTCCCTGAGAGATAATCTGGAATTTGATGAAGGCAGCATTGGGAGGCAGCTTTGAGAGAAGTATCAGCCATCAGAGTGAGTGATGATGAAGCACTTTGTACTGCAGCAGGCCGGCTGGCTGGCTCTGCCTCTGCTCTCCAGCTAGGGAGCGTGCTCAATAGCATGATGACGGATACCGTTTCCTCCTCATAAAAAAACAAGCAGGACGGAGCCAGATGGCCACTGACATTGCGTGGGTAATCAAAACAACACGAGCGGAGAGATTTATCTTCACATGATGACTGTGTTATGTGATCCATCTTAATCAAGAGGACAACACACTCATGCATTCACACAGCACACAAACAGACAGTAATTTACTCACTGCTCTCAGTACTTGTCACTGTTGCATTACAGAACTGCTGGTATGAAGAGCCTTTATTATGTGATCTGTCCACATGAAGCACAGCTGACAAATCCAAAATGTTGTGAAGGGAAAGAAAAAAAAAAACGACTATCAAGATAAAGTGGATATTAACTAGGTGCATTTTATTATTATTTTGTTTGAAAGAGATATTCCAACACCTCTTGTGAGAGGTAGAATGTAGTCATATGAATATTGAAGTACATGGTTAAAGTACATGTGTTCACGATCCATGTAAACACTATTGGCTCACATATAGCAGAGTGCTATCTTACTTAATGTAAGTCCACAGTTTATGCATTTTTCTGTTACTTTTGGCCTTTGAGAAATTAATCAGTAAACAAATAAATAAAAATACTGGCGGCAGCCGCCAGTGCGATCCCTCGTTCTCCTGGCAGCAGAATCTTTAGATGGCACAAAAAAGTTCTAGAACGCATAATTATCAGGTCTCTGCAGATCTTAAAGGGGTGCATATGAACCTTACTGACTTCATTCACCATAACAATTCAAAAGCAAATAGATAAGTAAGAACCATGAACTATAGCGGGACATTGCATATGACCCATATGGGTTTCTGACTAATATTCTACTCAACTTGATGTTTAGCTTTTAAGACCAGCCGGAGTGCCAGCGCCCCCAATTGCATATCTGCTTTTAAATGCAGCAGAACTGCAAACACATACGATAGAGCAATAATTCTTTTTGCATATGAAACCAAACTATCAGTAGCCCAAACAAACTATTTAAAAAAGTACATATTTACATGCCAACCAGGTTAGGGCCCTGCCAGATGTGAAGGCCAAGCCTGGGAGACAAATTGGCTAGCAGACTGCCAGACAAGACTGGCACCAAAAAAGCCCAACAAGATGCAGCGGGAAACTGTAAATGGAGGAGCAGATAGATGAACCTGAAAGACACCAGACCGACTGTACAGATACCTTCCAGTTGGCTGCTGCCGAAACATACCCAGCACCTGCTCTCTGAAGGATAGACTGCTGCCACATTTAGATAGTAGAGAAAATGGACTCAGACAATCACATCCAAGCTGCACAAATAGGCGAGAGAGTGGCTACACTTCAGATCGTGTGGGTCCATATTCTGGATTGGAGGGGAGCACCCAAAAATTGTATTTGCCTGCTGAATGGTGTCTACAACCCAGTGGGACAGCTTGGGTTTTGACAAGGGTCTGCCCAAAATCCTAGGGTTAAAGCAGACAAACGCTGGTGCCTAATAGTCTGAGTGCACCCGATATATTATTTCAAGACCAGGACAGGGCACAGAGCAGCCTGGCTCAGAGCAAACTCCTGGTCTAAGCCACTAGTGGAAAGCGACCATATAAATGGGTGGAAAAGCATCCCACTAGTGGCTTAGACCAGGAGTTTGCTCTGAGCCA
>VUQK01014980.1:9786-38508 GCA_015106715.1 Bujurquina vittata
TAAAGTAATGCTTTGCTTTTTTGAGTAACATCCCCAACAGTGCAAATTATCATTTAAGAAGAACAGACAGTGGTGAATGTTCTTTCCCTGCACTGCTAGACTTAAAAGCAGTGTTTGATGCAGTGGACTACAAAACTCTGAGAGCAACACTGGGATGGCACTGATGTGCTTTGACCTATACTTGGCTAATTTGTGATCACGTTCACCCTCACTCCACAGTGAAATGTCTATACTAGGACAGATCCTTTCAGCATTACACGTGCTACCACTTAGTCACATCATACAAATATATATTTGTTTGCTACTAGTTGCAAGTGGCATATGACCTGACATTTGACAAACAGATCTGAACCTGATGTTCCATGCATGGCACTGCATATAAGTCAAAGAAGCAAGGAGACAGTAATAGAAATGGTTTTAAATGTCTTTCTACAGCTCATAGCTTATGTCCATGCCAAAAGCAAGGGCAGCCATCACCTTGGACCTAATCATCTCAGCATGAAGAAGTGAGCAAAGATCCACAACTTATTTATGTTCAGCTCAGTTATGATGGCTATCGAATGAAGTGGCCATATGTGTGGGTCAGGTCTTTATGAATTCCTTATGGTGACTGAACCTGGCAGGGGAGGATTTATCCGTGAAAACAGATGGGCAGGAAAAGAAGGAGGGAGCCATCAAGCTGAGAGAGCCCTGCTGGGCGCCTCCTTATGGCAGAATGAATTACCAAAGTCTGGCAATGCTTAATGTCAGAATGCAGCACATTATCCCTGACTGATTATTTTTCTATTGACTAGACTGAATCAAATTAAAAAGTGCATGAACAAAGTTATAATAATAGTGAGCAAATATACACGGTAGAGATATGCAAGTCTTTGAAAGAATCTTTGACTGTTGAGTTTATGTTTTTTGTGAAGTTCAGATATCCCTTTTACCAGAATAAGAGAACATTAGATTAAATAAACTATATTGGTTCCTTGTTTCTAATAGCTTAGAATGCATTGATAACATTCATCGAAGACCTATGATCTCCTAAGAGCAAAATCCAAAATGCACACCAATACACATTGCCTAATTAGTGCGTAGCCTTTGTTTCTTGAAGCACTGTGACTTTCTACTCATTGCAATTAAATTGTCACCTACAATGTGAGGCAGAAATAGCAGCTAATGTCATGTTAATGAGCATAGCAGACACAAATGGTTTCACTGCACAGTATGTATGTCTAGTCCTATTCATCACATTTATTGGAGTCATCCCAGTTGTTTCTATATGATTCTGAAATTCTGATGGATTTATTTGTTAATTATTATAAACTTTTTTTTTGTCACCCCTGCTCATATCTGACAGACTGGCTTCAGCCTTATGTGTCATGTTTCTAAATATGTGACATTATTTTGGGTATTACCAATAATCTTTGAATTGTGTGTGGATAAATGATCTTATCATCTAAAGTATGATTTGCACAGGTGGGTGTAACCAGGCAGTTAGTATTAAATTATGACCACCACCACACCACTCCCTCAATGACTTAATAATTTCAGGCTAAATTTATGTCACACAGTCAATCTGACAAAGGATCAGAAAGAAAATATCAGGTGGGTGCTACTGTAAATAACTAACCTCCTATAACTTATAACAACATTATTTTTTAACGAAATACATGATGCTGGAGAATGTTACAAATCATAGTATTTGGTTAATGTTTTATACAAGAATTTTGGCCTATGCCTTAGCCCTTAAGCAGGTGTGCAGTACTAGAAGGCCATAAATAATAATTATTCCCATGATGAATGAGTTGTTTGGTCTATAAAACATGGCAAAAGAATGAATAATGTCCACCAGTCATATCCCGCAGATGACATTTTCAAGCCCACAGCCACATCTTCAAATTGCTTGTTTTGTCCAGTTGATGTAAGATGGAAAAAGAATGATTTTTGTCCCCCAAAGAACACCGCTGTTTGAAAACTAATGCAAAAATTGTGTTGTTTACCAAGCAGTCCCTCAACTACTAGGGATATTTGGGACTGTTTAGAGAAATTACATTGTAAATATGTTTTAACAATCATCACTACCTCCGTCGCTTCCTAGTGGCTAGCTACAGAGCTGTGTTTATGCTAACATAAAGACCATAGCACAGGGAAGATGGAGGGTGATAGTTAAACGGTTCTCAGTAAAGTTCACATTGAGGGGCTTGGGCAAACCATACAGACTTTTTTTTCTCCAAAGATTCTGGATGATGTTAACTACATCACATCTGTGGTCCAGGTATTGTGTGTGCTACTATTGTGTGTACTGGTCGGGCTTACTAGAATGCTAGATTTTTTTCATCTGCTATGACAAATCAAATGCACCCGGTGAAAAATGACCATTTCTTTCAGTCACATTCATTCACATCGGTGGCTTTACCCAGATGTTTCTCCTGCTGCAGCAGCAAAGCTTTAAGTATACCAGCCAGGCCAAGCAGGACGTGTTACCATTCAGTCAGTGCTGGCTGTGTGGTTCAGTGATGAATAGTAGCCAGTGCCCCGGCATACGAACACACAAGACTTATCTGTTTAAAAAGAAAAAGCTCTTCCCTCCTTCGGGGATAAACAAGAATGCTGTTCTGGCATTTTTCAGTACAGTGCTGGATAATTTAGTACCCTGTTAGTGAATTATGTGCACATCTCTGGGTGTTACGTGGCACATAGTTTTCTGCTACACAATATGGAGACTATAAATAGTAACAAAACTAATTTTTGAATGCTTCTATCAATAGCTGACATTCCGTTAGCTTAATGTGTGTGTCTGTGGACTTTTTAGTGTCTGCTGTTACTGATCAGAAAACCTCAGGACACAGACTGCGTAAAAGTGCAAATTTTGTAGTGCAAGCAAAAAAAAATCAAACAAAACATGTTATCATAAAATGTGTTATATTGTTATTAAACTGTTATGTTTCATATGTCATACTGTAGATAGAAAATAGGTGAGCATGAATGTAATAAAACCTAAGCATTGTTGCTTTCTGCACTTTCCTTCATGTGACTGAACAAAATTTGTTTATTCCATAATAAAAAATTTTAGCAAAGCGTTCCCTCGGCTCCAGTGGCAACACAATTATTAAGGGTATATGGGTACCCAGTAAGATAAACTACCCCTCACTGAGCGCTGGAGATTAAAAAAGCAAAGAAAAAAAGGTTAGGATAAGAAACAGAAGATCACATTTCCTGTCTACTGTATCAATTGACATATAGTAGATAACATTGAAAAATGTTTCCACCTCCAAGATCAGAGCTGCAATTATTTTTCAGACTCTAATGTCAACTTCTCTTCCATCCCTCTGTGATGACCTAAGGCAATGTACAATAAGGTTTGTAACTGTGCACTGCACGAAACTATGTGATGAAGACAGGCAGTATAGAATACAGAAAATATGCTTAATGTTTCTGTGGTTTATTTATTGCATTACAAATACTTTGCAATAATTACAGATGTAACAGTTACTGCTTTTGATTATAATTTTCTTAAGTTAATGTTATTGTTTCAAACTTTAATTATTGTGTAATTCAGTATGAATGCTATCCGGCATTAAACAAAATTAGCAGCAGTCCTCTGACGACGGTGAGCAGCTGGTTTGTCTGAGACTGTGATACAGTACATGGCAGATGCAGTGGCAGTGCTCCAAAGATTTTTCAGCTTTTTAAGAAGACTTTTTTTTAAGCATGAGCGAAATGATCTGCAATAAATGGCTCTATGACCACAACGCCGTACCATATCTGCTTGTTCAGTCTGATGTCATCAGCCATTTCTGCGTCCTTCAATTCCCAAAAATCAAACAAAAACTGAGACACCACTGAAAGGTAAAAATTCTTTCAGCTCCAATAATGATCAGTTTGGCTGTTCTCTCAGGCATTACAATAAAGTTTAACACCCGAGCATCCACAAAAAAGAGGATTCATGAAGTTTGGCACTCACAATTTAGCAGTAAGTTAGCCAGTTACTTATACCACATTCTTTGCTTAAGTATTTATAAAATAATAATAATAATAATAACAACAACATACAGCATTGTTATAACTGTGGAAATAAAGATGTAAAACTAATTAGCAGTGTTGTTTGGAGGGTTAGTGAAGTTGGGCAAGAGGATATATATAATCATAATAAAAGGAATCAGATGTAGGAACAAGACAATTCAACAGCTGAGTGTACAAATGTAGTTCCAGTTATTTTTTATATAAAATTTTATGAGTTCAGGTTTGATGCCATGATTTGACATCCATTTCATGTAGTAATTCCTATTAAGAAAAGAATGGCCTAGTAGTGTGTGCAAAAACATAGCTGCAAAAAAACTTCTCAGCACTGTTTATTCTGTCTTCATGTTTACCTGCAAGCCAGTATTCCCACAGTGTGGACAAATTTGCGAACAACTCTGAGACCCTTAGAGGCTCTCTAAAGGAGGAGTGATTCAGCATGAGACTGCAAGATTAATCTTGATTTAGAATAAAAGCAAAAGGAGTCAATACCTTTTCTTTCACCGGAGACCAATAAGAAGTGCAGGAGGCAGAAAAGTGACGCACACACACACCTACACACACACACACACACACACACAGACACTGCAAAACCCTGTCATCTGTAATCTAATTTAAGCCACAGCATGCTAATACATCACAATTACCTACTCAAGCTCGATGGTACCATTAGAAATACATTGTCTCCATTACCACATAGAGTTTCTCTGTGTGTGTGTGTGCGCGCGCGCGCGCGTGTGTGTGTGTGTGTGTGTGTGCGTTTGTGCGTTTGTGTGCGTGTGTGTTTATGTTGTCACATGGGAGTCTAAATTGCTTGCAATCTGTTTGCAGACTGTTTCAAATTCAATTATATTTTCCTTACATCATGAAGACTTCAGTATTCATGCTCAGTCAATAATCACCCAGATCACATGTCTGGGGAGCAGAGAGGCATTAGTGGCATTTAGATTGTTACCACCTTTATTAGAGGAGGGCTGAAAAAAAGTAGCAGAAGGAAAAAATAGTTTTAAGAAACCCAGTATAATGTTTAAGTATAATGCTTAAATTGCTTTCTTTGAAATTTGTACAAGGTTATTGTTTGGATGACATAATTTTATATTACCAAGCCTGGGGTAGTTCACTTAGACCTTCGTTATAACTGTACAGTAGTATGCCACTATGCCACTGTGCACAAGCTAAAAGGGTCTGCTCTAACCTTAAAAAGATATGTGTCAAATATATATAACTTTTATTGCTTTGAAGTTATAAATGGAAATCCAAGTAGAGTTTTCAGGTCAACCTGAATCATCTGGCTTCATCCTAACCTGCAGAGCCTGGTTCTGGTGAATATGTATTTCCAGTGATGGTTTGCCTAGACTCCTAAGACTTGCAGAGTGGCACCATCACCCTTTTTTCTTCTGCTTGTCCTTTCCAGGGTCACGGAATCACTGTACACAAAGACGTAACATTCTGAAAGATATCAAACTGTTCTATAAGCATCAGCTGTCCATTCAACAACATGCAGCACTGTCTCATCCTGTGCTAAAAATTGTGATTTTGATTCATCTATCTTCTAAAATAAGCCATCCATCCACAGGGAATACTTACCAGGGCAGGACAACTCTGATGCATGGGCCGTTGGACAAGCAAATACTGCAAAACTTTTGTGCTTATTTGGCAAAAAAAGAAGCAAGGCAATCACACAGACGTGCATCTGCACACACAAACACACACACACACACACACACACACGCTTGCTCGTGTACTGCTTAAGTAAATTTACCTGCAAACCTGAAGTAACCTCTCAGAGAGGAGTAGTGAGGAGTGTCACACTAAGTCGGGAGTATTAGTGAGCGTCATTAGTGTTCACACTTCATTAGGCAAAGACAAAAAAGAGCGAGAGGGAAGAGTGTGGAGGACAATGTGTCAGTCAGTGTTCATCCAGTACAGATGACATCAGCTCAGCTGCACAAGGAAGTGAGCCACACTCCATGACCTCAAACCCATGATGTACAAGGACACTTGTATCAAATCATACCACATTACACAGCTTTAGCTAAAGGCTGTCACAATATGAGATCTCCTGCTGACATGCTGGTTCCCTGCTAAGTCTATCACAAGGTGACAAAATGACTCAGGCAGGAGCAGAAAGGAAAAGAATGTGTGTTTTAGTTACAAGATGGTCGTCTTGAAAGGCTTCAGTTGTGGAGTGTAGCATTCGAATTACACAGAGAAATGGCTAAATACGGGATAATGTACAGTTACATTAGATAACTATAGACTGACCAGCCTGTAACCATCGAAGCAAAAAGACAGTTTTACTGACAAATATTCCTCAACTGGATTGGGCCACAATTCATAAAACAATGCTCGCTCGCTCTCGCTCTCTGTCTTTGTCTCATTTTAAAAATGTACCAACTAGTCCAGTTTGGTGTTCATAACGTGCTGAGAAGTTACAGCATGATCTATCCAGCTCCTGACAGTTTGCTGATCAGCTGAGGTTTTCCCTGCAGGGTCAAATGGATTCTCAGTGGAGGATCAATTGACTAAAAAAGTGAAAGTTTGTAAGAACTATCTATTTATGCTTTGAATACTGTGACATTGACTCCACTGGCAGCCTTAACTTATAAAGTTAAGCGAAATAATCGAATGTTCTGTTGTAATGACGTGCTCTCCCATCCAATCAACTGTATCAGTTTTATTGAATGGCAGCCTGGGCATAAAGCATTTCAGGGTTTGCTGCAGGATTAAACAGCAGGTTCAGTTTGCTACCTTTTGGATTTGCGTATGTAGATGACTGGCCATTATTCAAATACATTCACGTAAGCATCTTTAATGCGTGTAATATAACAAAGTCTGAAACTCATTCTGAATCACCATGTTTAAAGATTATGGGGCATTTCTAGAATATATTCCTCCTGAGAAATGCTTTTTTTTTTTTTGGATAAGTTACTAATTTCACTGAAGAGCATGCAATCCAAAATTATAAGTTTTTATTACTAAGAAATATACAGGCCTCTGGAGTGTATGAGAATTGTAACGAGCACATTACGCTAAAGTTCCTGCAGCTAGGGGTGCATTCTGCTGTGATTGTTGGTTATTGTGTGGGTGGGGTGGTTCAGTCAGCAGAGTTTATCTAATCCAGCGCCAACATTGTGCAATACTCCTGACCTGCCCCCACCCCCAATCACTATAACTGATTCTATAAGAAAACTAACATTTATTGTATTAGTCTGTTTATACCTTCCCGTCTTGAGCTGACGAGAGATCTCCTCAAGTTGCGCTTCAGATTATTCTTCTATTTTATTACTACAAAATTAACTACACAGAACAAGAAAGTTCATTTTTGACACAAAGTCAGCTTTGATGCCCGTGTTATCAACCCCAGATGTGGAAAGCAAGAAAACAGAGACGGTGAGGCTTTTGTCGTATGAAATAGAACACACAGGAGAGAGGAGTCAAGATAAGAGAAAAGCTATTAGATGGTGATAGTATTGGGTAATGACCTAATAACTCTACAGTGCTGCGATAATACAGTTTGATTACAGAACTCTCATTGCTCTACTGGACCATGAACAGAGGCATATTATACACATCCACCCTAATGTATCCTGAAGACATTATAACTACAATTAGCCAAAAACAGGTGATAGTAAATTAATGTAATTAACAAGGCAGCAAAGGCAGAGCATAGTTTTGCAAAACCACAATGCTCCCTACACGTCCTCAAGGCCATTACACATGCATGACATCCGTTAGTTTTTATGGCAATCTTTAAATTAATTGTTTTAAGTCAAGTAATTTGGCTGATATTTCACAGATAACATTGATATAGAAATTATCTTTATTTCATCTCAGCATCACCTTCCAGGGTATCATCTTAATGTACTTCTAGTTTCATCACGTCTCGCATGCTCTGTCCTTTCCTGTCCTCTGTTTTTGCATCACCCTGTCTCGTCTCAAGTCATCTTGTCTCACCTAGTTACATCTTTTCCTTCCTTTGGGTTTATGTGATTGTACAGCTTTTTCCCTGCAGCATCTAAACATCAGCTTAAATTTAACTGTATCTGAAAAATAGCACAACTAAAACCAACTGATTAGCATAGTCTGAGAGAAACCCTGATTTCTTGACAAGGAAGTTAGATATTTCCCCTTAATGTTCCATATAGGAAATTTCGGGCTGACAAACTGACAAAGAACTTTTGTCATATCTCCGCAGGCTTAAGGAGTTGAAGTGCGAATAAAGGCAAAGTTGACTAGGTCTGTTTTACATTCTCCTTGGCTACAGGTACTTTCATAAATATTTATGTGAAGCTGTAACTTGGCATAAGCTGCAATCACTTATTCTGCCAAGCATTTGTCAAACTAAACATGCTGATGCATTAAATAGATCAGGAAACATTTGCATACTGATTTACAAATAATTGATTCTGACATGTAGTTTTGGAATTTTAAGCAAGAAACAGGATGTGCTTAAGCCTTGTAAGCAGAGGCAGAGCCAGCTAATTTTTATAAGGGAGGGCTGAAACAAATACTTTTGTAATGCTAAAAGAAAGCGATTATTGTTATCATTCATGTGTGGCAGAACAGTCAGCCTAGTCATAATTTTTGCTTACGTTGGCATTACTGCCATGTACAGTATAGGTACACTATGAGGACTTTTTTTTTGAGCTTCTTATCTAACTCTTCTATCAAATCATAATGTGTATGTTGGAATGGTCTAAAAATTAGGTTGTAATGAATCTGCAGAAATGTTCTAAAATACATGTTCCTTTCACCACATGTGTGTTTTTTCTGTACACTAATTAGATTTTTTTTTTAACCACTTATGGGCAAGGAATCAAATGTGGTTCCTTGCTCATTTCTACGGTACACTTAAATGAAACCTTTACACTTTAAAATTAAAAACTCTTCCAAAAAACCTTTCCAGATTTTACCTTAACTAACCGTTTTTGTTTTATTTTTTAACACAAAAATCTTTGGCTATTACTCAAATGGCTGCAAGTGAACTTGCTTTCAGCCCAGTCTGTCTAATAGGCCAAGTTTTGAATGGCAAGGGCATGTGCTTGAGTCTCAAAATATGGTGCAAGAGACCATTTTACAATTCTAACCATGTCACAGAACCACACAAATGTTACCGTGCACCTCCATCACTCCAGTCCACCCTGCAAAACCAGATTTAATGCTTTTGAGATCAAGCTCTTTCATTCTTGCTTTCTAGTTCTCTGTTATTCTCTCCTTCTCGAGGTTTTCCACCTTTGAGGTTTCTGTGTTAAAAATGGTGTTGAAAGCTCCGGGGCTGAAAGGTGAACGGATGTCACTCTTGGTAAATTGTCCGTGAAGGACAGCATAGAGCAAGAGAGAGAGAGAATATGAGAAACAGGAATAAGGCAGGAGTAACCACTAAACGGAGGGCAGAAGAAAGGGTGAGGACAAAGCCCAGTGTGCAATGAGACAATTAAATTCAAAGAGTCTACTGGTGAGAGGTGAGGAATATAGAGGACAGAAGAACAAAAGAGAAGCGCTTGGAGAAGAAGTAACTAAAAGTGATAGGGGAAAAGTAGGAGAGCTGGGGGAAGTAAGAAGGACATGGCTGCCAGTCATTTCTTTCCCCTGTCAAACTTTGTTCCCTGTTGCCGTCAAGACAACGTCAAGGTGGTGTGAATCTGGAGGAAAACAGGGAATTGAGAGCTCCAGGGTCCCTGAAGAACAACTCGAAATTGCACCGTGACTCCAAAAGTTTCAACCGGAAACCGTCGGTCTGAGAATCTGACAAATACAACATTGGAGCGTAACAGGACACTGAAATATTCACAAAGCTCGGTTTGCCCACAGCATAAAATACGTATGAGACTCATACATTTGGGTATTCTGTATTGAAACACTTCAGTAAACATAGAAAATCTTTTAGGATTTAATATTGTCTCCTCTGCTACTGGATACAATATACGACACACCTGCAGTTATGCAATGCAGTGTATCTATTTGCTTTTATCTCTTCTGAATGTTTACCTTGACATTTTGACTCCTTGTAAAATCACACGAGAGAAACCCCTCACTGTTTTATCCTTCCAATAAAAGCAAACAATTTGACTTTTCTGCTTCTTGCTAAACTATATTCTTTGTATTGGCAAAAATATATTTTGTCACATAAAGCCAATGGTTCTAATATTGCACTTCCTGAACACTTAGGCTTGTCGTGCAAAAGTTTCATTCATGATATTAATTTAACTTGACAGTTGCTACCCTCTGTCAGACAGAGAAGCAGCCCTAGGCTTTCCCTAACTAAAGGATTTTCTGCTGTATTACCTCATAAAAAGCTAATATAACACTGCTGGAAAACAAGCAGATTTTCCACTTGAGAAAGATTCATATCAAAAAGTCTTGCTGTGAGAACTGCTACATTTACACATGAATGTCTTACACAATTGTCACGACACAGGTCTTCAAAGACAAAGTGAAATCCTGACTGTTTTCAGTAAAATAAAATCAGATCCATAAAAATTTGAACGATAACATGTTTTTATTTTATTTTATTTTATTTGTATTTTTGCCTCTTTGCACCACCACAGTGGATTTTAAATCAAAATCTTATCATCTGATTGAAGTGCCGAATTTCAGCTTTAATTATGGGAGATTAAGGAAAGTGTTGACGTTACTGTTCAGGAGTTACAGCCATTTTGATAGAAGGTCTCTCATTTTCAGAGGCTCAAAAGTAATCACATGTCTCACAGTAAGAAATTCACTGGCTAGCTTACGTATACCAACGTTCAAAAAAGACCATAGAAGACAACCGAAGAGCGTCATCACAGAATTCTTTCATTTGTTCAAAAAAACAGGTTCATGACAGTCAGTAGTTGTTTCATTGTCAGACTATACAATCAAGAGGCATCTTCATGAATGGAAATGCAGAGCACTTGCTCCAAGGTAAAAAAATTAATTAATTAATTTTAAAAAAACTGGTTACACTCAAGAGCCAGCACCTGGGAAAAAACTCTTTGGACAGATGAAATGAAGAACTTGTACCAGAATCATTAGAGAAAAGCATGGAGAAGAAAAGCAAAAGGTCATGATCGGAAGCATCCCACATGATCTGTTAAATATGGTGGAGGCGATGTTATGGCTTGGGCATGTATGCCAGTGTTTATTGATGATGTGAGTGCTTATAGATTTAACAGGATGAATAGTGAAGTGTACAGGCCTAGAAAGAGCTTCAGAGTGAAAAAGGATAATAACCCAAAGCATACTGCAAAAGCAACCCAAGAGGTTCTCAAGACAAAGAAATGGGGTCTTCTTTAATGGCCAAGTTAGTTACCTGATGTCAGCATGCTTTCCAGTTAGTGAAGACAAAACTGAAGAAAGAGACCCACAAACACACAGAAGCTGAAGGTGTGGGTTCTCAAGTTACAGAAGATTTTCATCCAAGTATTAAAAACAATCCTTGGATTTAAAACATTTGGGTCAAATTCCTTTTGAGCCTCTGAAAATGGGGATTATGTTTCAAAACAGATGTAATTCCTAAACAGTTACTGCAACACTTCTGTTAAATGTCTTGAATTAAAGCTAAAAAAGGTGCATGTGCACTTCACTTCATTATTTGAGGTCAAATCTACAATAGTGGTGTAAAGAGGCAAAATTATATATTAAAAAAAAAATCCATGATAGTGCAAAAACACTTAAGGAGCTAAATGTATAAGGCCAAAATGTTTTGTTTGTTTACTGTAGAAATATTTATAGCGGTGTACAATTCTTTGTGAATGCAGCTGAATACATATACGTTATGCTGATGTCTTTGAGGAACGAAATAGTCATTGTAAGCTATTATACAAACTAAATGTACAATATTCATATTTATTTTTCACTATTATTATTATTATTATTATTATTAAGTAAGACCTAAGTCTTGCTCTGGTGGTTGAAACCACACACACTATATTGCCAACTGTTTTCACTCATCTGTCTTCATACCCATATGAACTTAATCCATAGTGTTTAATATATTGTTGGAGCATCCTTTGAAGCTACTAAAACAGCTTAAACTATTCTGGGAAAGCTTTCCACAAAGTTTAGAAGTGTTTATGGGATTTCTTTTGACTATTCTCTCAGAAGCGCATTTGTGAGGCCAGACACTGTTGTTGCTAATCTGTAGATCAGAAGACATTTGAAGGTTATTGACTCTGCAGAAGGTTGGTGACATCTGTGCACAATGCGCTTCAACATCCACTGACCCTGGTCTACCAATTTGAGGCTGAGTTGCTGTTGTCTCTTTCATTTTGTTATCATACAACTAACAGCTGACTGTGGAATATTTAGTAGCGTGGAAATTTCACAACTGGACTTGTTGCGCAGGTGGCATCTCATCGTGGTACCAAGCTGGAATTCACTGAGAGCGACCCATTCTTTCACAAATGTTTGTAGAAACAGTCTGCTTGCCTACTGTAGGTGCTTGGTTTTATACACCTGTGGCCATAGAAGTGATTGGAACACCTGAATTCAAATGATTTGGATGGGTGAGTGAATACTGTTGACAATATAGTGTAGCTTATTTGTGCAAGGTCATGCTGCATCAAGGCCTACAACCTCATTAGGCACTTAGTCAGTGCAGTGAAATTAATAATTAGGTGTACTGTAGGAACACGGGGAGGCACTTGCTCTGATTATGCTGAGTCTAAGGACTCAGGGGGATGTAAATTTTTAAGTTCAATTAGAGGTGTGGTGATTCTAATTCCAGTTTTGTTGTGTTCAGACTGACTGTTTTGGCTTAGTGATGTTGCAAACACTAAGGTCTAACTAGCACTTAGACACCATGACCAAGACTACTACGTATTTAAGCTGGTTGATACAATGTTGAATCATCAGTAGCTTAAATGTGCCTGCAAGGAGTAAGGGAATAGTGAAACATTGGATCACGAAAACCAAGAAACAGTGAATTCAGATAAGATGCACAAGGACATGAATATTAAGCATAGAGCACATGCAAATATCCAGCATTAGGAAATTATTTTTATAGCTATATAGTGCTAAAAATAGTATAATGGCACCCATATGATGTAAAGCACAGAGTAGTAGTATTTTTCTGATAGTATTAACATTTTATTGTAGATTACTGCAGGCACTCAATAAGAAAACTGTTTCAAGCTGACAAATCTGGCTGTTGAACTTTATTGTGATGTAACTGGGAAAATTGTTCCAATGCACATTTTTTTTCTCCCTAACTTTTGTACAATAACATCTTTGTCTTTCTAGGTTTACCTAGCATATAAATTTAAATAGAACTTAAAGGATGACCAAAGTTAATATGAAGGATGGTGAGAGATAACAGAGGTGTGGAACAAGCAGTTCTCTGATGTGAAGAGACAGGGGATACTGATATAATCTCCTCTTCTCTTGCCTTCCCCATATATCTACTGCACCTGCTTTTGTTTCCATGTACTATATTTTCAGCTCCAGCAAACTGCCTTTAAAAAGAAATCATTGGAAGACTGAAGCTAGAAGTCATGGGACAATATGTTCTATATTTTCAGGGCTGCCTTTTAATTAAGCATCAGAAATCCTTCCTGTTCAAACAATACGGTAACCAGCAATCCACCCTCACATCTTCCCGTGAATGCACTGAAGTCTTTGCAACACACGATCAGAATGAGGCCTCACAAGGTATGATGGGGAGTGACATGATTAATGCTTTGCTTGGCTGCACTGTAAGCAGATGCACAAGCTGTTCTTCTTTTAGTGTTACTCTGACACCTGCATTGTATTAATAAAACCTGCTTCCTACCAGTACCATTGGTATCTAAATCAAGCAGGACTGAAAGTTTAAAGAAAGCACTAATATTTTTATACCGACAATATGAGGCTGCAGCTTTCTGAAAGGTGCTGTTCATAACGTAAAACCTATAGCAGCTTATTATGCAAACACTGCAGCTTTACAGAGCTTTAGAGAGTGTCATTCCATTGTTTAGCTGTCCAGCCCCAACCTTACTGTTGTAATTCAGTCTCGGCTGCTTCTATAGCATCAATTTCAGTTTCAGCCGGGAGCTGCTCTCAGCAGAAGTGTATTGTTGATGTAATATTACCGGTTTGGGGCCAGGAGTCAGGAGAAATTGTGATATCAACATAAAAGATGATATGTCAATCTTTTACTCACAACACAATTATAATAATAAGCATAATTCTTTATTTTATCTTCAACACATTTGTGCGTACCTCAACTTTGGCAAATTTAGCTTCACTTTATTAATATCGTGCAAATATTTGTACTCTTTCACTCCTCGAATCTATGGCAATGACTTATCTTACAGTATGGGCACAGAGCTAATTTAAATGTTACCAGCTCTTATACGGATCTTCACTTTGAATGTTTTCCAGCATAAATCGGATCGCAAAGGGCTTTGTTGAGGTGTTGCTCTGTATTTAAAATTCATAGAATAGAAATGTTTTACTTAATATGATATATTATTTTATATATTTATCCTCTCAAGGATATTCGAGTGTGCAAGGGAGTTTCCCCAACCAGTCTACATGTGTTTTTTGGACCTGGAGAAGGCATTCAACCATGTCCCTCGGAGTATCCTGTGGGAGGTCCTGCGAGAGTACGGGGTGTCTGGCCCGTTTGTACGAGCCATTCAAGTCTCTGTACAACCGCAGTGAGAGCTTGGTCCGTATAGCCGGTAATAAGTCAGACTTGTTTCCTGTGGGTGTTGGATTCCGTCAGGGCTGCTCTTTGTCACCGATTCTGTTCATAATTTATATGGACAGAATTTCTAGGCGTAGCCAGGTGGCGGAAGGCTTCTCCCTTGGTGGCCTCAGGGTCTCATCTCTGCTTTTTTGCGGATGATGCGGTCCTGCTGGCTTCGTCAAGCGGTGGCCTCCAGCTTGCAGTGGAATGGTTCGCAGCCGAGTGTGAAGCGGCTGGTATGAGAATCAGCACCTCTAAGTCTGAGGCCATGTTCCTCAGCTGGAAAAGGGTGGATTACACTCTCTGGCTCAGGGACGAGTTTTTGCCCCAAGTGGAGAAGTTTAAGTATCTCAGGGTCTTATTCACGAGTGATTGGAGAAGGGAGCGGGAGATCGACAGAAGGATCGGGGTTGCTTCTGCAGTAATGCGGACGCTGCACCGGTCTGTCGTGGTGAAGAGGGAGCGTAAAAACGAAGCTGTTGATTTACCGGTAGATCTACGTTCCTACCCTCACCTATGGTCACGAGCTTTGGGTCGTGACCGAAAGAATGAGATCGCGAAAACAAGCGGCAGAAATGAGTTTCCTTCGAAGGGCGGCTGGCCTTTCCCTTAGGGATAAGGTGAGGAGTGCGGCCATCCGGGAGGGGCTCAGAGTAGAGCCGCTGCTCCTCCACATCGAAATTAGCCAGTTGAGGTGACTCGGGCATCTGATTACGATGCCTCCTGGCCGCCTCTTGGGTGAGGTGTTCCGGGCATGTTCCACGGGGAGGAGGCCCCGGGGTAGACCCAGGACATTCTGGAGAGATTATATCTCTCGGCTGGCCTGGGAATGCCTCGGGGTCCCACCTGATGAGCTGGTGGAGGTGGCTAGAGAGAGGGAAGTCTGGGCTTCTCTGCTTAGGCTCCTGCAACTGCCATCAACCTCCAGGAATGACAAACAAGTGGTCAGGGAAAACTCATTTTCCCCCATTACATGTGGTTGACAGATGGTCGGCAAACCAGTTTAACAGGGGTCTTATTCACTTGAGCCTACATGGTCACAATGATTGTCAGACATTTTAAATGGCAAACAAGTTAAGATAACATGGTTAGTGGTCACCTCAATACATGCGCCTTTTCATTCTCTAGTACTAATATTTGCTCACCAAAACTGTTCTTTGTTCGAATAAAGAGGAGCACACACACACGGGTGTTTCTCTCTCAAACGCTGAACCCTGCATGCAAACGTCCACCTCACGGGTCAGTGCCTTTTGATGGAGAATTGGGTCGTGGTGAACCGGAGGAGGGGGCACAGATTAAGGAATGAGGAGGTGTCTCACTGTGGGTGGCTCGGAAGCAGCCACCAGTTATTTTATTAGCCATACAGAAACACTGCAGGTTGCCTTCTAATACCATGGGTGATTTACACATATTCTCACACACACACACACACACACACACACAGCCTCTTTCTCTTATACCTACTAAAAAAACAAAAAACAGACACACACATATACAAAACAAGGCTTCTTCACAAACCTTCCCAGGAGCTTTTTCCTTATAGTGGAGAAGAATTAGCCATTATTTCACATCAGTAATATTGCTAAACTTATGTCTTTGTTTTCTTTATTATTATATTGAGACGCATAAACCGACTTAACTCTGCCAAAAACTGTGAGACTGTTTGCATATATATATGCGGGTGACTTAAAGGATATTTGATGTTCCTCATCAAGACCGGTGCCCAGAATATATTACCGGTAATTGGAATATTTATGCCAATCAGCTTTGGTATAAAACAAGGAATCACATTGATTGATTACAATGGCACCATTTAAGCAGTGCAATATATTATGCAGCAAATGGGAATTCAAACTGGCCATTTTCACAGTCCCAGAATGGCGATTGCTGTGGGTATTCCTCTGTGCAATCTACCAAAAGTGGTCCAAAGGACAACTGATGCACAGATGATGGGGTCATGGGCTCACACGGATCACTGATGTGCATTTGGATAGAAGAGTGTCCATGATAGAAAGGTGTCAAAACACACAGTGCATCACAGCTTGCTGTGTACAGGAATGTGTAGCCCTATTGCTGTCAGACCACCTGTGCTGTTCCCCACCCTCCACCAAAGGAACCTATGGGCATGTGATTGTCAGCAACAGAGGTCAGTGGCCTTGTCATTGCTTATTTTCTCCTTTCTTTTATAATTTTATTAATGCAACTAATCCAAAAAATACCCCTCTACAACAAGTGATTAGATGGTGATTTACCAGATGTTTGTTAGTAACTTATCATCTAATAGCACATCATGACACACACATTCTCCATAAAGCATGCACAGCAATATGAGTTTTTCAAACAACTCCAGTTTGAGTTATGCAGCTTTGAACTTTGACTTTTCCAGGAGAAAATGAAAAAGAACCAGAACTCAGCATGTGATTGGAAAGCTACAGCTTTCAGTCATCTACCCACAAACATTGGATTTGCTTATTTAGAAGCTAACAATCGATGTAGCCGAGTGGGAAGGAGGGGGCAAAGAATGGCTAGCGTCGCACACCATCATCAGGTAGGTATCAGATACACAGCAGGCCTGCACTTTCCCATTTCACAACAATACTTCATAAACCAATAGTCAGAATCAGATTAAGTTATCTTAATATGGCTCTAACATGTGTCATTTATGTGGGGAAGAGATAAAGTGTTTTACTTTCAAACTACTAGTCGACTGTTATGAAAGCTTGACAACTTTGTTAATTATAATCCACAGCTGTGATTAAAACTGGGTGTTCTTTTTGATACTCGAAACAATTTTTCCTCAAAGATTAAGGGTTTGTAATTCTAAGTACACAACAAGTAAACAATGTGATGAATAGTTATGTAACTAACAGAAGAACTTGGTGGCTGGAATGAGCTGCAGCTGGCAAATGTCACCATGTACAATAAATAAACTCACACTCAATAATAAATTTTCAGAGTAAAATGCAGCAAGGTGCTCGCTAACCTTTAGACTGATGAGTAATTGTTACATCTATTACAAAGACTACATTTTGAGATTTACTAAACAGAACAATAGCATGACAAAAGCTGTTTACAAGGTGGACTCTTGAACAATCTGTAGTGTTGGAATGGGCTTAGTCGACTTCCACAACTTCTGTTATCACTTTTTAAAGGTCTGTATTAATCTTTCAAGTCTACCTAAGCAGATTCAACATGAGTTATCATAAGCCCAAAGATTTTAAAATACTTCTTTGCAGCAGGCTGACTTATCTGATGCCAGAGGCTGGGAGATGTGTCAAATGTAGTGAGATGCATCAGACTTTCCTTCACACCTCTTATCCACACATGAAGACTCTTTCCAAAGGAGCTTCATACCCCCACCCAAATTTATTTCAGTTTTATTTTTTCAGTCCTTTTTTTTTTCCTTTCTGTGACCCAGTTACGAAAGGTAATCTTTGTGATATTCCCTCCTTGCTCAGCTCTCTGTCCCACATATCAAGTCTACCAGTCTCAAAGCATTTCACACATGATCTCCTATAGTAGCAAAAATGTCGTACTGTTGATATGTCAGGCTTCATTCAAGTGTCATGAATGGATTTTCACCCTCATCGCACCGATTATTATAACAGCAAGCACCAAAAGCCAGTAAAGAGACCCCGTAATAAGACCCTCAAATTAATTTCTCATTCATGAGTCTTAGTCAATATTAATTCCATGCCGTATGTATAACCTATTAAAGGTCTACTGTCCAATAAATGATTGAATAATGTTAATAGCTTTAGTTTGTTCCAAATGTTCATGCATGACGCAGGTCCAGTGCCATCAATAAAAGTATGGTGAAATCTTCAAAACACACTTCAAATTTCAACTCCACCTTTCTTTATGGGTGTTTTGACTTTCAAGGACTCAGTAACTGTAACCCTAATAAATAAGCTTTGTGGGATAGGGTTAGAGTATTCAACCAACAGGTCATCCACTCCTAAACCCAGCATCCAGGTGACTGTGAAATAATAGCAGCAATGGGGAAATTAAACTGATGAAGATGTTGGTCACATGATAAGGAGTCTTGGAGAATGAATGAACAGTTGAGAAATCAAAGGCTTGGGACATCAGAATCCAGAGACCACCACAAGAGACCAACCCTTGTTGGATTCAGGAGGAGACGCAAACCCAGCCTCAGGGTGTTACAAGCTTGTGTACTCCTAGTGTCGATCCCAAGCCCGCACAAACAGTCAGGCTGCATCAGGAAGGGCATCTGGTGTAAAATATGTGCCAAATCAAACTTGTGGATCCATTTGCTGTGGCGACCCCTTGGCAATTAAGGACACCTTTCCAGTTACAAGCAGTAATATTAGCTTTTCTAATGTTAATTTTCTGACTCAGAACTACAATTTTTAACTATATCTTAATGCATAAAATTTCTCTAGATACTAAACATAAAGTTACTTGATTTAGAAAATTATATTTGTCATTCCTCAGTTTAAAGTCACAAAGTGCGTTATAACAGACAAATTATCACAAAGGACAAAAAAAACCTGATGAAAATTTTATAATCAGTACTCAAAAAAATTAATGCTGCTTTCTTCAAAATGTCAATTACAAATGAAGGCAAGCAAATATATTCAATATCTTATATTTATTCTATATTACCATTTTTCTTTTCTAGTATGGCCTTTGTACAGTAATGTATGTAACTGAGGAAACGTACTGTGATTATTTATTATTCTTGATTATCTAATAATCTTTACATGTATCATTTTGTGATTTCAGGTTTCTCCCTGTCTCCTAAAAAATTATTTCGGCACAGGAGCAAACCTGGTCTCATTGTAAATTCCATAACACATGATGCAAATTAGGTGTGTTTGGTCATTTGGTCAGATTTAAGAGAAAAAAAGTCAATAATGTATAGAATGCTTTAAAGAGAGGAAGTTTTCAAACCGACAAAGGTTTAAATGGCAAAAAGTTCATTCCTACACTTTAAGAGCCTCGTTAATGTAACTTACTGCATGAATAATCAAGATTGTACATAAATTTCCAGTGTCTCAAAATGCATCTTCATTAAACACCATCATGAATGAGTTATTGTTCCTAACTGTGTCTTTGTCATGGCACCTTTAAAACATGACAGTAGTGGCAGGGAATGTATATTCTGCAGAATTCGGAATGTTGTGATCATGATTAACTAAGCAACTGTGCAATTCCTTTATAACTTCATCACGCTTATGTTGATGTTTTGTTACAGTAGATTGCCATATTATCTCAAGCCTCCATAATACATTACCACCTCCACCACAGGGAATTAGGGATGGGAGAAGACTCTAAGAATGGTTCTGGCAGGTTCTGAATTATTGTCTTTTCCCAGCTGGCTTCCTTTCCCTTTTTTTCTCTTCTTTTCCTCTTTCCCACATGGTTGTGAGGACAGCCAAATCCCACTTGTTTTGCCTTGCTGGCTGATATATTTCCATCATGTAAAAAAGCCCCATAGAGGTTTAACGGATGGGTTTGTCTGACTCAGAGAAAGTAAGTAGAAGACTTGTTCCATACAAAGAAGGTCTGCAAGTAATAACAGTAATAAGAAAATACAGTATGCCACCAAATAAACAGCTCAGTACCTGCCAGCTTCTGTTCTACTTTATATGAGGAAGTGCTGTGTTCAACTGTAAATTAAAGTTTACACAAAGAGAAACAGACTGCTAAACCAACAGTGGAAAAGATCTACATCTCAAATAAGATCAAGCAGTAATTTCTACCAACAATGTTTAAACTGCAGCACTGCTTTTCATCATTTCCCACTAGAGAAAATTACTTGCATTTGCCCTTGTAGTCCAATTCTCTGCAAAAAGGTCCATTGATTTTACTGTATATGAGAGAGAAATTATTTCATCCCACTCATCCAACTTATCCAGAGTTACTCTCCAAGGTAAACTTTTTTTAATTTTTACTCTTGTGGAGGTTCCATGGACATGACTGGAAAGGCTCCTTTAATCATTTATTCCTTCTGCACTGCAAATGACACAGAGCTTCCATATTTCATATTCAGATATCTTTAGAGAACAATAAATGGTGTGGCCGTTAAAGGTAAGCTTAAGTTTTAGAGACATGCACATGCATCTTCTTCTTCTCTGGGTATTTATGTGCATTCCTGTTTGAGTGCACAGAAGTGTTCAAATTTGAGAATGTGTATGTTGTCACTGAGGACGGCCTCAGCTTATTTCCTCCTTATTCGTGCATTTTTCTGTGCAATGCCACACCTCTACATGAAAAGAGTTACCCTAACTGAAGACCGCTTTTATGCAGGTTCTATTCCACGATGCCAGAGTTTAAGAAATAAATAAGTACAAATAATAACAGAGTACAATATTAAAGGCAGTAAAGTATGTGTTTCTGTGCATCACACAGAACGGGGGAAGAAAATAATAAAAAGTGAGGCTAGAACAAGGCAGCAAGATAGAGATGGGAGAAAATGGCTAAACTGTCCCCTTTCATTTTCAATTTGAATGATTCCATTATCTTGACATAATCCGTGCAAGATCTGCTCATTCTCTGTTCCTGCTCTGAAAATTTCACAGTGAAAGAATCAGTGTCTGTCAATGCCTCTCAATCAGGTCAATGGCTTACTTTTCAAGGGCACGCATGCTCACTTTCCACTGAATAAAACCAAATACAGCACAGGACATGGATTATACAACAGATTTTTGTACATACTTATGCATTCTCTTTCTTCATTTTTCAACCCAAAAAAGAACAAGAAAAACAGCAACCCCCCATTTTCCTCTTCATCTTACACACCTTTGGGAAGTCGGCTGTCAGAGGGATTGCTTGGACTGTAGTCACACTGAGCATCTGAATAGGACTTCAGCTTAGAGGCCAGCTAGGGTAAAGGATTGGTCTCTGCAGCTTAGCATAGGCCAGGTGCTTGGTCAGATATTGGAAGACGTTTTAATGTGGTTTGCATGCATGAAAACAGGAATCCATCCAACCAGAAGACAACTTGTATCGGCATGGCAAAACCAGCAGAAAACAACAGAGGGGTGAGAGGAGGAAAGGCTGAATATTCAGTGAAGAAGAAAGCACAAAAATAGTAAAGAGAATTTGTAAAAGACTGGAGAGAAATAAGAAAAAGACTGAAATGAAACAGGGAGACGGGGCAAAAGACGGCAAGGGCCTGAAAGAAAGTGGAATGAGGCATAGAAGGAAAGGAGACAAATTTGAATAAGGCAGCAGAAAAGGAAAAAAGGATAAGAAGAGGGGAAAATAGAAGACTGGAGGAGCGTTTGGTTTAAAAATGAAACACAATGAAAGAACTTTACCAGAGGCATGGATTGTCTATCCAGAACATTTTCTTTTCAACACCATCAAAGCCGGCAAAACTTGCCAATTCTGCGCTTTTTATCTCTTCATTCTCGCTCTCATTTGTTTCTCTCCAAAAGACCTCTGAAATGAATGACATTCAAGGGTGACCCCATTGTAGTTTTCCTGCGCTACTATTCCTCTTCCTATAAAGCAAACTTTGCAGTCTAGAGACATCAACACCCAGCTTTTTTTTATTGTGGCGTTGTGTGGATGTGGGACAAAGATTAATCTCTTTATCTGTTCTAACAAACCCAGGCCTAAGGGTGTGCATATTATTAGCTTTTAGACCTCTGTGTTTAATATTGCTTCAACAGATATGACTTCTCACCACAGACAAAGACTTGAGGAAACATCATTCATTCCGTGTGACAAAAAGATGGTTCTTGTCTGCAAAGACCTTCAATCACACATGACCAATTAGAAAGCTGAAATAAGACAGGTCAAAATTTAGAGATTATTAGATCAAGTGTTTCTTGACAGTATCTCTTTAAGGTAAGGGGGCGTTTGATGACACACAACTGTCTTATTGGTAGAAATATGGTTGTATATATTTATATGTGCAAACAGTACTGTGTAAAAGGCTTGAGTCACCCCTCATTTCTTTATATTTTGCCTATTAATTCAATTTGATTCAATTTTATTTATATAGCACCAAATCACAACAAACAGTCGCCTCAAGGGGCTGTAAGATAAAGACCCTGCAATATTTACACAGAAAACCCAACAATAAAAACGACCCCCTATGAGCAACCATTTGGCAACAGTGGGAAGTGGAAACTCCCTTTTAACAGGAAGAAACGTGCAGCAGAACCATCTGCTGTGACCGGTGGGGCAGGACAAAAAAATGCTGTGGAAAAGAGCCACAGATATAAATAATGATTAAATGCAGAGTGGGGCATAAACAGAGTGAAAAGAGGTGAATAAGAAGAAACACTCTGTGCATCATGGGAACCCCCAGCAGCCTATTGCAGTATAAGTAAGGGATGGTTCAGAGTCACCTGATCCAGCCCTAACTGTAAGCTTTATCATAAAGAAAAGTTTTAAGCCTAATCTTAAAAATAGAGAGGATGTCTGTCTCCTGAATCCAAATTGGGAGCTGAATACACTGAAGAGGGGGTTTAAAGCTGACGGTTCTGCCTCCCATTCTACTCTTAACTATCCTAGGAACCACAAGTAATCCAGCAGTCTGAGAGCTCTGAGTGCTCTATTGGGGTGATACTATAAGTCATCAAGATAAGATGGGGCCTGATTATTCAAGACCTTGTACGTGAGGAGAAGAATTTTAAATTCTATTCTATATTTAACAGGGAGCCAATGAAGAGTAGCCAATATGGGAGAAATGTGCTCTCTTTTTCTAGTCCCTATCTGTACTCTAGCTGCAGCATCTTGGAGCAGCTGAAGGCTTTTCAGGGAGCTTTTAGGACAGCCTGATAATAATGAATTACAATATTCTAGCCTAGAAGTAATAAATGCATGAATTAGCTTCTCAGCATCAGTCTGAGAAAGGATGTTTCTAATTTTAGAAATATTGCGTAAATGAAAAAAAGATGTCCTACATATTTGTTTGATATGTGCATTGAAGTACATATCCTGCTCAAAAATGACTCGAAGATTTCTCACAGTGTTACTAGAGGTCAGTGTATTGCCATACAGAGTAGGTATCTAGTTGGACACGAAATTTCTAAGATTTGTGGGACAGAGTACAAGAACTTCAGTTTTATCTGAATTTAGAAGGAAATTAGAGGTCATCCAGGCCTTTGTCTTTAAGACATTCCTGCTCTTCATCTAATTGATGTGTGTCATCTGGCTTTATGGATAGATAAAGCTGAGTATCATCTGCATAACAATTAAAATGTATGCAATGCTTTCTAATAAGGGAAGCATGTATAATGTAAATAGCTCAGAACAGGGTTCTGTTGATGATTGTCGAAGATGTTTCCACACTGCTTCATTGATGTTGAGGTACGGGCTTTGGGGAGGCCAATCCATGACTGTTAGTGTTCCACTGTGTGTTTTGCTATCCAGGTATGCTTGTACTGCATTGGTAGTGCATTTGGGATCATTGTTATGCTGAAAAATGCATCCACTACCAATCAGGTGCTTTCCAGACGGTACTGTATGGTGGATCAAAATCTGATGATACTTTTTTGCGTTCAAGATTCCATCAGTTTTGACAAGAGCTCCAATGCCACTGGCTGAAATGCAGCCACAAACCATGGCAGAGCCCTGCCAGGTTTTACAGATGGCTGTATACATTCACTGTTGTACCGCTCTCCTGACCTCCTCCATATACCATTTAAGCAAAAATTTAAAATTTGGATTCATCACTCCATCAGACCTGTTCCCACCGATTTTCAGTCCAGTTCTTGTGTAGTGCGGCATACCTCAGCCCTTTCTCCCCATTTCCCTTCCTTAAGAAGGGCTCCAGACAGTCACCCTTCCACTGCAACCATTTCTGATGAGGCGTCAGTGAACAGTAGTTGGATCAGCTGAAGAGTCAGATGCATCTCTCAGGTCCTGTGTCAGGTCCTCGCTGGATTTTTTTTCCTACTGTACTTCTTAAGGATATGACTTTCAGATACTGTTCATCAGAATTCCACAGAGAAACAAGGTGCAGAAGTCCAAAGAAATAAGTCAGATGGGAGGGAAAGGAGGGTTAAAGCTGAATTGGTTTACATGTCAAATGTAGTTAAGAAAAAGAAGAAAAGGGGAAACTCAGACTACACCTTTTTATTATTTTAGTTTTAGCACTTTATTTGAAGACAACTTTTTCAAAATCTCTTTTTTTATTATTTTATATTATTTGAAACTTGAAAAGAACGTTTTATTATTGTTTCATTATTAGAGTACCCTCAACTTCATTGTAAAAATGAAAAATAAACATGTTGAAATACAGCTGTAATTTCTTTGTTTTATTTGAAAGGCAGCTGTTGACTATATACAAACACTGATACAGCTGATAGGCTACATCATTTATTATATTAATTATAATACTTGTGAAACGTTATAATATTTTGGACCTTTGTTTGAGAAACTTTTGTGTTACGGGATCTCCATAAATTTCAGTTGAATTCCCGTAGAGGTTCACTGATAGCAAACCACCATCTCTGTCCAAAAGAAGTAGTTCATTCATCACTCAAAAAGGCCTCGACACCCAGAAGCACCTACAAACGCTTAGTCTTTAAATGCTTTTTCACTCTGACTGCAGTTCATTATCCATTTTTCACTTGCTCTATTTCTTCTTTTTCCATTTCTCTTATTCTTCCAAATCTAAAATCTTGGATTTCTAATGTGCATGTTCCTTGAACATTTACACTGCAGTCTAGTTCCGGATGGCACTCAACTTATTTTTACATTAGAAAACATTATTTACACTTGGAGGTGAACTTAAATGTAAAATGACTACAGCGCACATGGGGAAAGAGGACAAAGATGAGGTCAACAAGCTGTCACAGTTCAATCTGTGCAAGGGCAGCACACATTGTGCAACAGTTCGTCTAAGAGAACTAGTTGCAGCCACTGCTCGGGTACATGTTTTGAAATAAAGTGAATGTCCACTTAAAACCTTTATTCAGGATCAGTTCAAGTTTTACTGCTTTCCTAAATTTGAAAATGACTTGCCAACACTTAATGTTGAAATGAGATGAGCTAGAGAGAAACACATGAAAAAGACCCACAAATCCCAGCCCTCCCTCTTCCTTCCACAGATCCCTGAAATAAAACTTGATTCGTCAACTTCAATTACACTGACTTCGCACGAGAGACATTTCCCCACTGACGGAGTGGGGAAATATGTTCGCGATAATGGGCAAAGAAAATAAATTAACATTTAAATAATCCTAATCACTCTCTCACGGGACCCCAGTGGTGAGCATCTCAGGGGCAAGGCAGCGTGAAGATAACACAGCTTGTCATTGCTGTTGAAAGTGTGGGGAATGTTTCTATTCTATCTCACATCAAATGTGTGCCAGCTGAAACCCCATCGAGCCTTGTCGACCTGATGCAAATGAAAAATGAGATTTGAGGGCACAGGCGTGAGAAAGAGTGGAATATTAGAGTGGGAGATTAAAAAGAAAAATATCCATAGAGAGAGAGAAACTGGTAGGAGCAACCGCGTTGTCTCACTCGTCAACTGTGTGCCAATACGGGATGAAATGTTTAGAGGAATTGCTCTGGAATCTATAATTATTACTCTCTCAAAAAGCTTTTAGACATAATGCTACTGCTGCAACAAAATGGATGCAACTTGTCAGATTATTTTAGTCTAAGTGACTTAATGTCCGCCGTTTACAGTGAATCCATGCATTTTTAAGCAGGCACACCAAATATCCTCATTTATACCACAGTTACTTATGGTTATTGCCATTCAAAAAGCACACTTTTTGGCATGGTATATGCTGTCAAACTGTGGGCACCAGAAAAATGGATGAGTGGACAGTCTGACAGAAAAAAAAAACTGCAGAAGAAGCAGCAGCTATGACAGGAACTGCTGTTCCTCTCTATTTTCCATCATAACCCAGAACCACAACAGGCATCTAAGAATTCAGCATTTAATTAAGGTGTTCAAATTAAAATTCCCTACAAGACTGTCATCCAAGGTCTTTTCCAGGTCAAGATCCTCCAGGAAAACCTATAAAAAGCATCGTGTTGGCAGATTTTTCTATACAGGCTTTCAAAAGTTCGAGGAGTAGCAGCCGTGGTGCTGAAGAATCGCTGAGGTGTCTCAGAAGTGATTCTTGCCAATTAAGAGGAAGATCAGCTCCATTCCCTACAGCAGAAAACGTTGTTGTGCCTCCACCACATTTTCTATCTAACTGTAAAAAATGGATGCAAATGATTTATTTAACCAGGATAAGTGGTGTACAGATGGTGTCTTTTCTATTGACAAATGTTCTGGCAAAAGTTTAGCATCAAATATTTAGAAGAATATTTAGAATAATTTTGCTGTAACACTGTTCACAGTTTGTGAGGCAACATTTCAACCCTGCATTCATAATGCCAACTGTAATTTGCAGAACCTTTGAACTGATTGCATTATACTTCCATTTCTGACGCCTAACTACACCCTTCTTAAAATTTACAAGCAGGGCTCTTGTATTAGATTGTGATAATAGAGTACTCTGCGAAAGTTTTGACCCAGCTTTCATTTCTTCATATTCTGCTTCCAAGGAGCCAGACTTCCTTATCATTTTTTTTAAATGTAGCCTTGAGCAGCAGCTCTCTGGGCTTTCTGAAGGTCTTTCAAAGTTCTTCATTGAACACTGGTCACTCGTTTTATGTCCCATCCTTCCACCTGACCATTTTCAAAGGAATCGTTTTGATTTGTTAAGCCTCTTCGCACTGACCTGCGAATCATTCAAGCATAAAAAGGCACCTAACTCAAGGGATGAACCAGTGTTGTGTCTACACATAGCAGACACCTTGGCAAAGAATTTAGTTATCTTTTGGCACTTTGTTACTAGCAGCCTGTCACAAAAACACTAAATTAATTGTTCCCATTTCTTTAGTTGAACAAATAAAAAATGTCAAAGATAACACAGTTTGACAGACATAGAAAAAAGGAAACATGGAAAAAAGGTTGATGTACGCCACATTACACAAGAACTGGACTGAAAATCAGTGGAAACGGGTCTGATGGAGTGATGAATCCACATTTGAAATTTTTGGTTCAAATCATTGTCTGTACGCACATCTCCAGTGCTGTTGGCGATCTCACCAAAACTCATGGAATTATAAATGCAGAAAAGTACAGTCAGATTTGGATCCACCATGCAATACCATCTGGAAAGTGTCTGATTGCCAGCAGCTTCAATTTGCAATTTGCATGACAATGATTCCAAAAACACTAAGTGCAGTCAAAGCTTGGCTGGATAGCAAAACACACAATGGAACACTATCAGCAGTGAAGTGGCCATTTCCCTAGCAAAACATAAAGAAATGTGAGAAGTTCACAGACAAAGACAATATAATGCATCAAATACCTATCCGACCAGCAAAGATTAGTTTCAAAAAGGTGCCATATAAACTGGTAAATAAAATATATGTATTAACTATGTATGGTGTAACTGTCTTGAATGATAGAAGAAAGAAAAGTGTAACAGTGGAAGACACAGTATAGCATAACCGTTACCCCACCCTAGGAAAGTTGTTTTAATTGAATAGTAACCAGAACTTAACCATGAAGGTGTTATTGCATTAGAAGCATATGTGAAAAATGACCTGTTTTGTTGTTCAGGTGTGGAGACTTGTTGATTTGTAATAATGCCCTTGAAATTTGATAAGGAAGTAGTGGTGTTTGAGTCTGAGACTTGAAGAGTTCAGTAATGAGCTCTATCTGAAGCAACATGAATCTTGACCTTCTCTCCATAACACAGACATCATGTAATAAGATTCATTATTTTTCACTCTCCCTTGTTTTTCCTTTCATTCTTCTTCTCTCAGATTCAGTGTGCCCTTATTTCAACTAGTATTCATTCCTCCTCCCTCCATGTGGCGCTACGGCTGACATGCTCATGTCCCAATACAATAATGAGAAATAGCATACAGCGTAACACTTGAAATTATTTAAAATAAACACACAAGTGAGAGGAAGAGAAAGAGGAAAACAGAGATGGCAGATCAGCACCTGGAGGATTGCGGGGGGGGGGGGGGGCTATAGTATCTCCACATAAAAAAAAACAGGTTCAACAAAAACTGCTCTATGCAGGGGTTTTATCAGGGGAGCCTTC
>VUQK01014983.1:0-11412 GCA_015106715.1 Bujurquina vittata
CTCACACACACACACACACACACACACACACGCACACACACACACACGCACACTAGTAGTTGAGGTTCTTCGGGACCTCCCAGGGGAACTCCTTCCTGCCAAAGTGTCCGTAGCATGCCGTCTTCTGGTAGATCGGTCTCTTAAGGTCCAGGTCTCTGCAGCATCAAGCAGCAAAGAGAAATTCACTACAATATCTATGGACATTAACTGGACACACATAACAACAAAGCAGGTGTAGCAGTGCAGATGTGATGCTGACCTGACTATGACACCAGGTCTGAGGTCAAAGTTTTTATTGACGATCTGCAGCAGCTCCTTCTCGGTCTTTGGAGAGGAGCCGAAGGTGAACAGGGAGATGGAGAGGGGGTGGGCCACTCCAATTGCATACGCCACCTGAAAACACAGGAAGTTCCTGATGATCTGAAAGAAAGCTCACTCCGATTGGTGTTTTAGTCCAGATGGGTACGATGGATGCACTGATACAGACACACATTTTTTAACATGTTATTCCGGCATCCCCAGCATCGTGGTCCCGCCATGTCACCCTCCGCTCAGTTTGGGAGGCTTTCCACAAAATCTATCTATGATTTTCTCCCATTCAAACCTGAAAGTGTGTGAGGTCAGAGCTCTGTGCAGGCAAGTCAAGTTATTCCACAGCAAACCAGGGAAACCATCGTATTGTCCACCTTTCTCTACTCTCTATCTTCTCGTTTTCCTTGTTCTCAGGTGTGTCAGGGGGAGTAACAGATGAACTGTCTCTCTGTCAGACCAAGCAGCTCTTTAGCACCCCCACATCCCGCCATCTTTGTGGGGATTTATTTTTCAGTACGGAGCAACAGGCAGTTTTTTTCATGGCTTCTTTTTTTTTTGTTTAGCTTTCTAACAACCTCATTATTTAGGGAGGAATAGTTACGTCCTGGGATGGCTGGTCCAGACTCCATTCACCTCTTTGTTTCTTCCATCTGTCTCCTTTAAGCCAGATGTCTTCTCATTGGCTTTCCCTCACAAACCAAATGTTAAAAAATGCAGAACAACAAACTCTGCTGATGAGGAGCTGCAGTCCCACAGAAATCCAAAAGAATGACTAACATGAAATACCTGAACTTTAAGCATGAAACGCTCAGGAGAAGCTCCACACCAAACAGTATTTAGGCCAGATTTTAATGGAAAGAGGTCTCACCTGCACCAGCACCCTCCTGCACAGCTGGGCTTTCACCAGAGATTTTGCCACCCATCGGGCTGCATAGGCAGCCGAGCGGTCCACCTTGGTGTAGTCCTTCCCAGAGAAAGCTCCGCCCCCATGGGCCCCCCAACCACCATATGTGTCCACGATGATCTTCCTGCCCGTTACTCCTGCGTCACCCTGAGAGAGATCATAAAGATGTGCAGTCATATAACACATGAGCATACAAGCATGCAAGATCATATGGCAGCACACACCACCTGATTCCCTCAGTCTCATTCAGGGTAAATGATTATTTAGCCTGCCAGCAGCTGCTGATGCAGCTGTTTCTGAGATGCAACCCCATCACACTTCACAGTAAGTAGTACTGAGGTACTGCAGGTGTTCCTGGCTGTGATTAGTGGGCCTCTTTACCTGTGGCCCGCCGATCACAAAGCGTCCGCTGGGCTGCAGGTGATAGATGGTATCCTCATCCAGGTACCGTGAAGGCACCACAGCTTTGATGACCTTCTCCTTCAGGACCTTCTTCTGCTCCTCCAGGCTTACATTATCATCGTGCTGCACAGAGATCACCACTGTGTGCACTCTCTTGGGGATCACAGCGCCACCTTCCTGGGTGTAATGAACTGTCACCTGAGGAAATGTTATGTTTATATTAATGTGGTGAACATTCAAAACAAAATGCTAATTTTAGCTTCATTTTGGCATCTTAATATGTCCACATTCCTCCTTTTACTTTGATTTAATGCCACATGTGCAGCAGGATCAGAGGCATTTCACCAGCTAAAAGTGTTGTTTGAAAAGGCATCTCCCAGCTCAGATGTTGCATACCAGCATGCTCTGCTTCAGCTCTACTGGTAAGCACATTCTGGAGGTCACCAGCTCTGCCACACCTACATGTGAGCGGGGAGCGCACTGACTTCCTCTCAGGAAAAACATTTATTTTTACAGATCTTAGTTACACCTTAACACTGTTACTCACAAATTTACTTCACCTCTAACATACATTAACATATGTTAATGCAGACAAATCTGAAATAAAGCGAGGTTTTTAATGAAGGCCTCTGTACCTCATTCAGGGTCATTCATGCTGCCAGGTTTCGCTTTTTTGCTCCACAACAAATAGTGTTCCATTCAGTGTGTCACACTCCGACTTATTATAAGCCTTCTTTTTGTCTTATTTATGGTTTATTTATGATTATTATTTATGGCTGCATATATTGGCCTTTGGTTGCAGGGGTTAGTGTTAGGGTTAGGTTAGTTACTCTGTTGACATCAAAATATCGTATCGGGATGACCCCATCATAGAGGCATCTGTGATAGGACAATGAGTCTGAACAATACAGACAGAATCATAGACAACTATCTTCATCGACACACAAAAGCAGAGGGCCCACAGAGCCCTGATCTTAACACAATCCAATCAGTTCAGGATTACTTGAAGAGCCACAAGAAAGTCTCTAAGTCTACAAAGAACTGTGGCAGGTTCTCCAAGATGCTGGATGCCAAATACCTTTAAAGCCAGAGAGGCTGCAAATGAACTCATTAATGTTCTTCTGTTTATCCAGTTCAAGGTTGCAGGAGCCTATCCCAGGCTGCCAACCTGTCACAGGGCTTAAGACATAGAACCAAATCACCAGTTAACCTAATATGGACTATGGGAGGAAGCTGGAGTGCCCGGAGGGAATCCACGCAGGCATGAGGAGAACCTGCAACCCCTAGACTGGATTTGAACCCGGGACCTTCTTGCATTGAGGCAGTAGTGTGAACCACCACCCCGCTGTGCTGCTCCTGACTCATTCATGGTATTATTTTTGAAGCAAGGTCACGCTGCTGCTTCAGTCACGTGCATACTGTTTTGTACTCTGACCTCACCTGCGTTTTGGAGTCTGGGCGGAGCCAGGGAACCGTCCCAGTTCGTCTCAGTTCAGCCATCTTAGCATTGAGTTTGTGGGCAAGGACTATGGTGAGGGGCATGCACTCCTCTGTCTCATCTGTGGCATATCCAAACATCAGACCCTGCCCACACAGCATGAGGACAGTTAAACTGCAGCACTTTATATTTTACTTTTAGATCTGGAGAAGAAAAAACTGGACTGAATCCTGTTTCAGACTCAGCTGACCTGGTCTCCTGCTCCAATGTCGCTCTCCATGCGATCAATATGAACTCCCTGAGCTATGTCAGGCGACTGCTGCTCCAGGGCTACCAGCACATTACAGGTCTTATAGTCAAATCCTAGGAAAAACATAAGAACAAGAGAAGGTGCATGCTAGTGTGAAGGTGCCTGTCCTGCAGATGAAGGTACAGATTTACTGCAATCAAAGACTCAAAACTTTGCTCACCTTTCTGCGAGTCGTCATAACCGATATGTTGGATGACTTCTCTCACCACCCTGTGGTAGTCCACGCTGGCTCGAGACGTGATCTCCCCACAGAGCAGCACCATGCCCGTCTTACACACCGTTTCTGTGTGAGCACACAGAGGACATCACACTGCATGTCTGCATTCACGCCCACTGATAGCATTACGGCTACTGTCCTGGACTGAAGGGAACTGAAATGCTTGGGAAGCTTCATCCTATCACACCTGCATTTACTGCACATCATATTCTGATGGGTGGATCAGTCAGGACCGCCACAGTCAAGAGAAAATGCAAGCCAATTAGCAACCCACCTCCACCCCAGCTCCTTTTTTAATGCCTCACTGGTGATGCAGACCGCTGTGGGTAAAAGAATCATTTTTATAATGCCATCTTTGTCTGCCATTTTCCTTCTCTGTCTCCTGAACTTCCCTCTTCCTGCTGCTGAAAAAACTCAAACTCACCACAAGCCACCTTTGCGTCAGGGTCTTGGCTCAGGTGAGCATCCAGCACAGCATCACTGATCTGGTCACATATCTTATCTGGAAAAGAAAAAAGATTTAAAGGCACCGATAAGCTGCATGTGCACTGCTTCGTTTCCTCGTGTGACCCTTTCTGGACATGTCAGACTTCACATCTCAGCAGCGTCTGGAAATATCAGGTTTCCCGCTCCATCAGAGTACTACACATCGTTCCTGTTGGGAATTACAGGACTATGAATAGCCTGGATTTGGTGAATGCACACCAGCGTGACACGCTACACTGTACTGTAACTCCATCAGATCAGCAAAGCACTGCCGAACTGTCACAGCACCGCAGCACTGATGCTTCTACTGTTTAAACGTACTCTCCTGCTTTATGATCAACTGCTTGAACATGATGGACATAATGTGATTTTTTTTTTTAGCTCTGTCCTTAAAAATGCACAAATGTTATTGTTACAGTAATGCAAAGTTCCATGTTTCAAGCTGAAAACATGCATTTTCCACTTCTGTGAAGTTTTACTAAAAATTGTTTTTTAGACTGGAGTTTCTGCATTTTCACTGCATATAGGTATAAATGCTTCAGTGCTTATGGATGATTCTGAATGCAGGAATTCTTTTATGTCACTTTTTTCTGCCACTTGAGCCACACATGTTTTTAAAACTCACCTCAGAACTCAGATTATTTGTGCAGCTGAATATTTAACTGATTATTTGATTTTTAAAATTATGTCCGGCATGCGCGATTGCTGCTGTGTTCCACTAAATTCTAACAATGTAAACTGTGGTGAGCTTAAATCTTTCCTTCAGTCACTTCCTGAAGGGATCAAGGAAAAAATAAAGCTCTGAGGTGAATGAAATTTGTTTGAACAAAAGAAAAAACAAAAAAAATTGTGATCACGCAAAAAAAACCCAATATCATAAACTCTGTACTTGAGTCCCATCATTTAAAATTTTTTGGAGGCCCATTTTTCCTTTTGAATTCCATTTGAGTCCACTTACCTCAGACTGACAGAACATATGTCACAGAAACAGCTCCAGCAGTGACAACATGAGGATTGTCACTCAGCTTCAAATGATCCAAACTTTTGCTTGTGCTGAAACTAAAGTGCAACTTTTCCCAGTCCAGGATTCATCCTAGCAGCTCTGCAAACACTTTTTATGGTGCGCTGATTGGGATTCAGCACATTCCTCAAAGCCATCGATGATCACTGAAGCATTGAGAACAATTTATCACATGAAAAGCAGCACTCGTCTACTCACCGGGATGTCCCTCGCCCACAGACTCAGAGGTGAACATGAAGTCGTGAGAAGGGTGCTCTTCGTTCCCATTCATTGCACCGTTCATTGTGAAAGCTGTGCAGAGCTTCTTTCTGTCTCCGAGACACACACAGGCTGGATGAAATCTAATGTCACAGTCCTGAGGCCTTGCAGCCGGATCACTCAGCACTATATTAGGCAAAGACAACATACACATGGGGGGAGGGCACCATGTGAACCGTGTGGGTTAGACCATTCAGAAAGGAAGAAGGGGAGGGTGGGAATGCTTTTCTCTGTTTGGAGACCCCTTTTTAAACTCTCCCTGTGCTGAATGTTCTCACTTTATCATATTCATCAAACTGCGACTGGAAACAATCAGAGAGCAGAGGATGAATCCGTTTCATGAAAGGGTTCCTTTGATTCATTCATGCCTGCTCACTGTTTCTTTGTACCTGGGGGCCCCTGAGGTCTCTGACGGGGCGTCTGTGCCCGTGTACACATGAAGCTGCTGCCAAGTCAGAGCTCAGACACACAGAGATGATGAAGAAAACAATGAAATTATGGATGAACTAGTCAGACTGCTGGGCCCAGAATAAAATACACAAAACTACCATGAACAACACACATGTGGTTTGCCTCACTGTAGCCACTGTGTCTCTTTGTCCTCAGTTTACGCCCCTGATTCCAAAAAGTTTGGGACACTGTGTAAAAACAGAATGCACTGATCTCTCATAAACTTGTATTTTATTAACAGTAGAACATGGAAAGCATACCAAATGTTTAAATAGACATTTTTACAGTTTTAAGAACAACATCAGCTCATCTTGAATTTAACTAAACAGAAAAAGTTGCAGGAACATTTCTGAACCATTCAACTGTCCCAGCAGCAGATCAGAGACATGACTGAGGATAAAACAAACATCTTAAAAAGGCAGAGGGTCACCAATCTGCAAACAATCTGCAAAAAAACCCTGCATCTACAAATTGTGGCACAATTTCAGAATAACATCAAATTGCCACAACTTTGAACATCTCATCATCTGCAGTACATAATATGATTACATGATTCTATCATGGAAATCAGTGCACAGTCTCAGGAACATGCAGGTTAAAATTAAGAGGAAGCCACATGTGAACATGATCCAGAAACAGTGCCATCTCCTGGGGGCCAAAGCTCATTTAAAATGGTCTGAGGCAAAGTAGAAAACTGTTCTGACGTCAGATGAATCCAAAGATAAAAACACAGTGCTCTGGAATAAAGAGGAGAGGGACCATCTGGATAAATGGTATACCTGTGGAGTTGGCAGCTGGCACATCTGGAAAGGCTCCATCGGTCCTGACCGTATATCCAGGTTTCAGAGAATGTGTTTCAGAGGAGCCCTTACATATTTCAGCAGGATGATGCTTAACTGCATCCTGCGGCTGTTCCAGCAGCATGACCTCAGAGCAGAGGGGTCCGGGTGCTGAACCAGCCTGCAGTCCAGACCTTTGACCAGCTGAGATCATCTGGAGCATCAGGAACCCAAAAATACAACAAAGACTTGGCACTGCTGAGCAGCTACAGCCCTCTATCAGAGGAGAATGGGACAACATTACCAACGTGGAGCAACTGCTGTCCACGGTTCCCAGATGTTCACAGTCGGGATGCTCCACAGCAGGAAGCATGGCTCTGTCCTAAGATGTGTTGTTGCCATCAAATATAAAATGACCTTATTTCCTTAAATTGTGGCATTTTCTAAGTTTAAGCATTTGATATTTTCCACATTCTGTTGTGAGTAAAAAATGGTTTATAGGATGAGGAGATCACTGCATTCTGTTTTTATTTACAGCTTGTTAGAAATGGGGTGGACATCCCTTTGCGTATCCCTATTTGTGGCCCTTTTGCATGTGTTGTGAGTGATGCAGCTGCAGCAGCGCCGTCTGCTTCTTGTAGTATTTCTGTCACTTCTTGCTTCTTGCGCAAGCTTTGAGCTGTTTTCTGCTCATTTTGTGTCTCTTTGTGGTCATTTTGCATGATTTTGAATCACTTTTCAAACTATGTCCATCTTTGATACTGTCTGTGTATTTCACTCACCAAAACTGAAGCAAAGGGAAAAACTATTGGCACAATAAATCACACAGCAAGTCACACTGTTTGTTACATAATAGCAAAAAAACCCCAAACACTTACACAGTCTTTATGTGCATGAAGCTAAATCCGTGTAATGATGAAGGGTGTGAGCAAAACAACATATGAACTGTAATAGTGGCAGCTGCTGAAACACGACTATAACTTCTAATGAATCATCCACACCTTTCGGAGGGCGGCTCTTTGGTGTGAAATGCGTTTTAGATAAATGTGCATAAATGCAGAACTATCTCAGAGCTGGTACACAAAGCCTTGTTTCACTGCCTGCTGGATTTCCTTTTGGACCTGGATGATGACATCATGTTTTTATTGCTGTTCATTTGGACTAATCTGGCTCTGGTGGAGAAAAAACTAGCTCACGTCTCCATTCAGAAAGCAGCACATCGTGGCAACAATGAAGCCCTGAGACCACAGGAAAAAATACAAGCAGCTATTTCAGTAACCGATCACACATTTTTGACATTTTTCATTTTGTTTTTAATTGTCAGTTACCTGGAAAGTGCCTAAAATTAGCTCCAGGTAGAGTCGAGAACCCACGGTGACGTGGTCCGGGATCAGAGCAAACACAACATAGTGAAAGCCAAACAGAGGGAGGAGGAGGAGAGTGGAGCGAGGAAGTGTGCGAAAGGAAGCAAGAGGGGCAACTGATGTTAAAATAATCAATAACCAGGACTCACCTGTACACTCCTGTGTCCTATATGATGTCTCTTTTGTCTTCTGGAAAATGATCCTGTTGACGTTCAGGAAGATCACAAAGTTTATCTGTGGATCATAGAGCAAATGGTGGATCCTTGCAGCACTTTGATTATTGGTTAGCTTAAACATAATCAGCACTTTAACACTGGACTAGACTCTGATCTGTCATGAGCGAAGTCTTTACAAGCATGCGATCTTTATAATGTATGGAAGGATGCTGTTCCAGCCCCTATTCAGATATCCAGATATCCTACAAACCTTCTACCAGAGAGTTTTAGGCAAATGGAGCATGTGTTTGACCCCTGCAGTTTGCTTCCAGGCCACATGGAAGAAACTAGTGAGCATTTAGTGAGCTAAATGTTAAACACTTGGAGGGAAACAGTGCTTATGCGCAACTTCTGTTTTTCTTTGGGCTTCAACACAACTCAGCCACATACTTTAATCAAAACACTTCGGTCAGGATCAGTTGAACCCTGTCTGATCAGGTCTGCTCCCCACAGCGACCTATTCCTTATTGTTCATCCTGTCCTTAAACATGGGTCAGAGCAGGTACAAAATCAGGAGCATTTTCAAGTTTGCAGATGACTGTGTTAGTGTCACTCAGCTCCAGGATAATGAGAGCAGCCACAGCCACGTGTTCGATGGTGTGATGAGTCCTAGCTTAGATTATTAATGTGTCAGGGGTGATCCCTGATTCTGGGTTAAATCCATTACGGTCAGGTGGTGTTCAGTCTTAAAAAGAAAGCAAACTAAAAGGAAAAAAGGCACTGCCATCTGTCATGTTGGAGGACACATCCTCATTTCCACATCATCAAACTGTATTGATCCTGTTCTGGGTGTCACGGTTTGGATGTTTAGAGACCAGAAAGTCTAACAGCTGATTGGTGAGCCACTGTTCAACCCAGTGTCCCTTATACAGCACACGGCAGCAGACTGGTTTAATTTTGCTGCAAACAAGAAATCAACCTGATTCATTTCTTCATCATAAACACTGGGACATGGTCAGCTCGATGATCCAGCACCAAGTTTTTTATTTTGTTTGCATTGATAACTGGATGGTGATCATCACACCAGACAGTTGGCTTTGTAAAGCTAACTGAACCTGCTCTTTTAATATATTACCAAAATAATATTACATGAGAATACAAACGTTATTCCAACCTCCAGTAAATTTTTTGGTGTGATCAGCTGACCGGCTGCTGCTCTGAGGTTTACTGCTCTGTGTGGACAAACTGAATTCAACAAGATGTAACCCAATATTTCATGAGCTAGCTTAGCTGATTTCCATCCCCTACCCTGACTGTATACTGTCTCTATACCAGGGAAAGCATCTAAAACCTGCAGGATACCGGCTCTCGGGGCCTGGAATTGCCCACCCCTGGTCTATGGGGACAGACTCACTGCTGGAGCCGGCCTCTAGTGGCCACTGCAGGAACAGCAGCTTCTGGCACATGAGCCTGCCTATTCAGGGCCAAATCAAATACTATAAATCATCTCTGAATAATGTGTACTTAATTTGTGTTCTAAGACCACTTGTGTTAGGAGAAATATTTTTATTTGATCTTTTAATTCATTTTAGAAGAACAACAACTTTTATTGTCACATACACATACATATTGATTAAACAAAAACAGAACCAAAACACTAAACACTGGGCCACAAGCCCAGGATCATAACACATATAGTCAAATTCAGTCTCTGCATTTAACCCATCACACATGCAGCTAGCACCCAGGGGAGCATCTGAAAAGGTGAAGAAATATAAAAGTGCATCCTTACAAAAATTGAGACAAGAACGGGAAAGTTGATTATCCACCACAAACGGCTCTCCAAACTATCCCAACGCCTGCAGATAAAGAAATATACTGTCCATTTAAATGGGACCTGTAATGTTTGTCCTTTTGTCATATATCATTTACAATGGTATTAAACATGGCCACAGCTTTACTTAATGAGGTCGGCGTCTGACCATGCATGAAAAGCCAGAAGAAAGTAAATAAGGATAATTTTGCGAATTATGCAAAGCTACTCTAGTAGAATCAGAGAAACTGAAGTGTTACCCACCCCTCATCATCCAGCTGTGCTTTCAGTAATGCCCAGATCACAGCAGTCACTGACTGACAAACTACAAAACCAGAGTCTCAATGCGATGAGCAGAACAAAAATGCACAGGAACACACAGAGTACACCAGCCAACGATGGCGTAGCAGCCTGGTCTGAATGAAGGTGAAGCGCAGCAGAGTCTGCAGATACAGGCCCTCCACCAGCAACCAGGAGAAGTTAGACAAAATACAGAAATGGAAGAAGGTCACTGCTGCTTTGCACTGCAGCAGCAGGGACATCAAGTAGAAGCCTTCAATTACACATCAATTACAGGTAAATCAATTTTAAAAGTTTCATATTTAGAACATTTAAAGCACCCTTGGGAGAGAATGTAACCCAGGATATATTTTACAGATGTCACGTGCAGCTATAAGGATAAATTTTGAGCTTGCTTAATAATGTTCATAATGAGCAGGCTGTGGGTTGCATCCTTTGCAAAGCTGCTCATCCAATTCGTATGAGTGAGTGACTGAAGTCATTTCTCAACAGCAAATACCAAAATCTGCAGTTCCTCTAATGGCCACTTGAGGCTGGCTCCTTAAGCGAGTTAATCTCATCCACTGCTATGTTAAAATACCCTAATTTATAGCAGAAATAAACAAGTTTGCAGAATGGCATAAATATGTTGGTCCCGGTGGACAGTTCCAACCAATGATTGTCATCCATCTTTTATATACAGTCTATGTTTGTCACAGGAAACCAAAAAAAAAAAAAGAAATAAAAAGGAGTTTCTAACATTGCTTACTGTGGATACTGTGCACTGGTCCATGCTTTTGTCTGCAAATAAAACTGTATCTTTGATGAACACAGCCACACTTCTGAGCATGTAGCTCACATACAGGTTGAGGGGAATGTAGCTGCGTGTGCAGAGCAGCTTCCCGAAAGGAAATAATTATGCAATGATTTATATGTACATATATATACATATATATATACAATCTTAAAAATTATCAATCTTTCCTTATTAGTTGGCTACGTACCACAGGCTTTCAAGACGGCTGTAATTAAACCATTACTTAAAAAGCCATCACTTGACCCAGCTGTCTTAGCTAATTATAGGCCAATCTGTAACCTTCCTTTTCTCTCCAAAATTCTTGAAAGAGTAGTTGTAAAACAGCTAACTGATCATCTGCAGAGGAATGGTTTATTTGAAGAGTTTCAGTCAGGTTTCAGAATTCATCACAGCACAGAAACAGCATT
>VUQK01014985.1:2557-12652 GCA_015106715.1 Bujurquina vittata
GAGCCCAGGGGGGGGTGTGGAAAGGGGGGGGGGGGGGGGTGTTGGACGCCTCTTGCATCCTAATGCCTTCTCCTTTTCACATGGTAAAGGGAAGGCCACAGTGGCGTGACGCTCCGCGCTGCTGAGAGCTGAAGCTGCACAAAACCTGCCAGCAGTTTGATTTTTTCCAGCCTAAAAAAACAGTCCAGCGCTATTGGGACGTTTCCATGCTGGGTCACTTTATGGATGGGCTGTTAAAGAAGGTGTCGTTGGGAATTTTCTGCCACGGGTTTCCTATTCGCATTTACGGGCCTTGAGAGAGTAAGCCATCGACTGAGACACATGGTGTGTGTGACGGCTGGAAAGAGCCAGTGAAACTCCTGCTAATTTATGTTTTGTTTTTGTTTTTGTTTTTTTTAGCAGATATATTTTGGATTTTTTCCAGAAGGTAAACGAAAAGTAGGCAAATGACCCCACTCCTAAACCAGCAACAACTGAGCCCACTATCATAACATTTAAATTCAACTTGTGTTCAGTAGTCATGTGCCAAATTTTTCTGATGTCAGGATATAATAAATCATGAAAAGTAGAAATATAAATAGGATAATAAGTAGTTTATCAGCTAAAGAAAATAGGTGCAGCAGCCCATATACTGATTGGGCTGCTACAGTAGTTCTGGGAGGAAAATTTAAATAAAGTAGAGCACTTTCAGGTTATAATTGACTGATATATCCAGGATCATTCTATTAAAATTCAAGGAGGTTTACGATGAAACTTTATCTTTTGTTAAACTGTGTATCATTCCCTGAAATTATTTCCAACACTGGTATAAGGTGTTTTGCAGAAACCCTTCAGTACTCCAGTTACTCATGCAATAACCCAACTTTTAAGATAGGTCCATAAGCTGCATATAACACAATAATCTGATATTTTTTAATGCCACAACTGACTGTTTCACTCTTCACCCTGTGTGTTTGCATTGACAGGGTTAATAAAGTAGATAATATCAAATACAACATTCTAGAATAATGACAGTACAGATTTGTAATTAGCTATCTATCAAGGGAGTTTAGGTAAGAATTAATGGTTTGATTAATAGCTGTTAAATTACCTTCTTGAGCCTTATAGATATTTTCTTTGCAGTTCAATTTGCACTTTTTCAGTTGTGAACCTGTAAAACAAACAAACACTAGCCAATGTAAACGTAAGAATGAGTCACAATTCAAGCTGTGAATGTTTAATAATTGATCAATGAAAGGCATCAAAATGTTTTTTCTAGTGGGCTTCCCGAAGAACTTTTTAGAAGTAAAGCCAACAGTTGTTTAAGTACCTGACAGCCAAAATGTTTGGCCTGGCTGGATGTTTTCCATGCTTTGTTTCCATCACATGTTTACAGCTTTTGTAGTTTTAAGAATCTGTAATCTAAAGATAGAACGACAGACAATCGAGGATTCAGAACAGGGTCCCAGATCATTAAAACAGCACAGAGAATACCAAACAAAAGCATGGTCCTATCCTTAATTATGAAGTGTTTATTTATTCCAAAGCTTTTAAAATCTGTTTATTGTTGTATTGTACTCAGTAAAACAGCTAGACACACAGAGAAGCTGCACAAAAGCACCACACTGCTTCACGTGTTTCAAGCCCACCAGCATAATGTAGAGAAAACCAGACGACTCAGGCAAGGCAGTAATGTTTTTCATGTGTTGTGCTGCCTGGTCACAGCACTGGGTCCTCTATTTGTTATTCATGAAGGAAGCTGGGTGAAGAGGCCTTCTTATGATGCACATTTTTTCTCTCTGGTCCCTCTCCTTCCCTCCCTCTCCACGGAGCTGCCTGACAAGTAGGAAAGTAATCTGTTTTAGTTGCAGCGAACACTGCAATTAATCCGGCATAATGAGCACGACACCGTCAGCTAATTGACATTATTGTTTCTTTAGGATCATCCTCAAATCATCAAGACAGAGACTTTCTCTCTCTTTTCCTCCTTCTCTCTCTCTCTCTCTCTCTCTCTCTCTCTCTCTCTGTCTCCTGCTCCTCGCCCTCTGTTGAGTCTTCAATATGCAGATCGGCCATTTCTGTCCCCGGGCTATTTTCTTTGGTAGACTTTTGAAATATGCTAATGCTTCCAACAAAAATTGGGAAAGAAAGAGAAAAGGAAAAGCCTTCATCTGTGCTCCAGGAGTTTTCTACTCAGAGAAACAGATGATTTTCTCTTGTTCGTACTCTGTGTTTTTGTTTTGTTTGTTTTATCAGTTAAGTGTCTGTCTAATTAAGACAAAGAGAGAGAGAGAGAGAGAAAGAGAGAGAGAGAGAGAAACAGAAGCCAGGGAGACAAAAACTAAATGAATGCTGTTGCTACATTTATTGAACTTAATATTTTCTGCAGAAGCTATAGCAAGATTTTCCTGCATTGGCTGTTATTAGATAATACCCAGTTTCTTTTCATTAATTTGTTGTACATGTGCACGTCTTGTTGAAACCATAAGGCCAGGCGGGCTGTGAGACTTACACTGTGGAATTTACAGATGGGACTGTGCTGAACGCTGCTGCGAGAGAGAACTTATCTTCATCGCTGTACTCTTTTCATTCCACCTCTTCGGTGTCTTCAGTGGTTCTGATCATGAGTGTGTTTGACCTTCAGCTCTCCCTGAGTCAGAGAGATCCTTCGCAGCATGAGACTCTACCCACAACCCCCCGCTGTGTGTTTAAATCAGAAGCAGAAGCAGCCACGGAAAGGCAGAGAGAAAAAGAAGTGGAGACAAAGTGCTGTAGCCGGGAAGGATCTGGAGGGGAAATGATCAAAGTAGATTCATTTCCAAAGTCCTCATTCACAGAGACGTGCAAATATGAGGATAAACACGGCCAATGACACTCAAATTTAAAAGCAGATGTCTCTAACTTTTGGCCACATGTTTTAATGCACAGTGAAGTGAAGCTTTAAACAAACACGACTCATCGGGGACGAAAAGTTTGCTGAGACAGCCATCTATTTCCTAACTGCACTTGATGTGGTGGAATTACAGCAGAGAGAAGCTAGAAGGCAAAGGATAAGAAGGAGGGCAGTCATATTTACAGCACTGGAACAATTGTCAATTACAAACCCCTGCTGTGGCTTAAATGATGACACCCAATGGACAATGTACTGGTTAAACACCGTTATGGGGGAAGTTAATGTGTGAAAATTATGTTCATTAATCCCAGTAGATAATTTAAAAGGGGCCAAAGTGACAAGGAAGAGCAGAGAGAATACAGCGGGGTAATAGTACAAAGACATCAGTCAGTTCTCTTTATCTGCGTGTGTGTTTTGGTGTGTGTACATCTGTGCGCACCCAGGTGCTTGCAGGTGTGTGCAGAGGTGGGCATTTACCTCTTTCTAAATGTCTTTTTGCATTAACATAATGGTGAAAGGTGTTCTTGGAATGACATCACAGAAGTCAATGATTAATGCTTATGCTAAACCAAATGTGGGGAGGAGAGCAACATCTGTGCTGTCACAAAAGAAAGATAGAGGAAATTGAGAAAGCATGAGACTTTTGGGGTTTAGAATACTCTGATAAACTCACGGTATATTGCTGCAAAAAAAGAGAGGTAAAAACATGTAAACTGGGTTAGATAAAAGGAAGCTTTAAAGTTTTTAATTTCCTTTTAGCTTTTAGTAAGGCCCGTGAGCTGAAATGGAAGAGCATTTCAGCATTTGTGGTTATTTTTGTGCCTTCCTACACGTGCATCTCATTTTTATCCATGTTCGGTCTCTTCAGATACAACTGCAAAAAGTATGACAGAGAAATTTAGGCAGGAAATACCTGCAACTCTGCAGCCTGTGGCTACGGACAACTGTAGCCCTGTACCCAGGCTGAGTCACGAGCCAAGTCAAACAGCCGGTGTCCCTGAAGGCCCGGCCTCGCTGAGTCTGGCTCGGCCCACGCCTTTCATGAATGGACAGATTTCTCTCTGAAGCTCCCACCATGATCCACGTGATTATAAAGGCTCTCTGTAGTTAAGATGATTTCTCAGGTGGGTTTGGGGGGGAAAGGCGGAAGTTTCATATATTGAAATATTAAGTGACTTTTGATACCAAGCAAGGTTTGTGGTATTCTAGCAGTTCATGGATCAGCAGGTTTAATAGTTAAACAGGTAGTTATATCCAATTATGGATGATTGCAGCACCGATTAAATACAAATAAAACCCAGCTTGTGATTATTCCACTAACTGAGAAGCAGCAGCTTTATAATAGTAATTATCTGGAACCATATAAGCTAAGAACACTGTTAAACATGTCTGTGTTTCAGTGAACACATCAGCACTAAGTGGTGGGGTGCAGATCAGCTGAGACATCAATCAAGACACCTTATACTGGAATCTAATTAAATACATGTAATGAATACCTCGAAACACAGCGGGTTAATGATGTCGCACATCTTTGAAATTAACACGCATTCACTGTGCAGTGAGAAGAATTTCACGTTAACACTCCAGAGCTCTCATCAGACACTCCTTCAGGGAGAAAAGAGAAATATTTTTAGTTTTGCGAAAAACTTTTAACCTCTCGTAACTGATAACATTTTACTTTTCACCGAAGGGCAACATGCAGCTTCACGCTGAGCGCTGGAATTTGAAAGGCAGCAGTCGCTGTGTGTGTTTGTGGTCAATTAACCACTAACTTTGTTTTGGTGGCATACACTTACTGCCGACCTGTATATGCTGATATTTGTTTAGCTGTATGGCACCATTAAGGTGTAACTGGTATCCGTGTCAGTCTTTTTGTCAACTATAGAGACTCTTTATCTAATTACAGGCCAACTTGTTTTGATATTGTTTGGTCAATCTTTTGCTTCAAAGATCAAGTTTTATGAATGAAGAGGTGGCTCCTCAGATTGAAGGACTGTCTCAACTAAAAGCATCAATTCATTTCACACAGAAGCTCGGTCGAAGCTGCTCGATCTTAGGAACAGAGCAAGAAAGTTTGAGGTTGTATGAAGATTCATATACTTCAGGGGTGGTGGTGAACATTTCTATTTTACAGCACTTCAAACACTCACAAACGAAGGAATGCCAAACGAGGGGTGCAAATGTTAGCCTGCTTGGGAGCTTTGTTGGTTGCAATGTTTGACTTCCCATTTTTAAAGACAAGTCCTGAGAACCCAGATACTCACCTTGTGCCATCAAACTGGCCCCAAGTGCCAACACCACGCGCCCAGGATCAGAGACGACCTTGGCACGCATGCAATGAAAACACAGCCTACTTCAGCATCTGTCTTTGATGTACATTATCAAAGACCTTTCTCCTCCTCTCCTCCCTGGACCAAAGGCTACTATTGTTTTTGTTGTTGTTATTGATATTGTTTTCCACCCTTATAGCACAAAGCAGTCTGACCATGACTCTGATGCTAATGTGGAGGTGGAGAGGGTGTTTTAATGAGCTGCAGAGTAGATCAGAGGGGCTCAGGGGGGGTTAGAGAGAGGGAATAGGTATAGCACTGAACATCAAAACACAGCAAGTACTCCAGTTTCTGCTTTTCACCAGCCATGACCTTTCCATGCAGCTTGGAGATGTAACATGGATATTATCTTTAGTGCTGCAAAAAAAGTAACAGACTGAATGTGCATAAAACAATAAAAAGATAAATGTAGGACAGATTACTTATTGTGGCTAATATTGACCACAATCTAATCACTGTTAATGACTGAAATTGAAACAAATGACCCAAAAATAGCGAAAATTACATTGTTGTTTATTAGGTAAATAACAAACTGAACTCACATTTACATTGTTTATACACAAATTTGAGCCCAGGCACACTGGAATGAATTTCTGACTTCTCTGAGAAGTCAGAAATTCATCAAGCAAAACATTCAAGCACTAAAAAAAATTGTCTTCCATTCAGGAATCCAAGTAACTGTAATATGTTTATAGTTAATTTTCCTCTCCGTGACAACTGCACAGGTGGTACTTTTCTATATGAGTCACCCATTAAAATTTTATTGAGACTTAACTTTTGCTTTAGCAGAGGAGTGGCTGCTTTGACTGACAGGTGGGCGCACAGGAGTCACTAATCTGGCTCTTGCTGCCTTTCCTGTGATGTTGGTACCCTTCACAGAATTTGTATGCATCTATACTGTCCAAGAAACATGTGTTAAGATATTTGTGGCAGGTGATATTCAAGAATATTTTCAACTATATGATACCGTGAATTAACAGGCATCCGTCTGTGCAATGAAGCCATGCTGTCTGTGAATGCACCTTACTAAGCAAGCTGGACTCCTAGCAGTAGTCTATTAACCAATGGATGATATCTCTGTGGCAACGTTCTCACAAAAATCAGTCACACAAAGAAATGAGCACTTTAATTCTGATTAACATAAACGACTTTGGTGTAAATTTGTGCGCCTAGCAAAATTACTGCTTCTGAGAATTTAACTTACTCTATGCAACAAATGATGGCCCGGCCTGAGAGCAAAATGCTGGAGGCTCAGTAAAAAAGAGCATAGAGGAAACCCAGAGAGATGAGTGATCCACCATGCTCCTGTGTTTGTAATGGTTGGTAGTTCATCTCACAGCTGTGGCACACAGTGGAAGCAGTATTTACACAATGTGGTCAGCAAGAGACGACCGAGCTCCAGAGCTGCAATCCAGTACTGAATCACTGGATTACAGCTCTGTAGATCTAAAATGCCACAATAAAGATCTTCAGTCTGTTAGTCTCATCTGTTTTATGCAGATTAAACTGAAACAGCTTTTAGAAATATGCCCCTTTGCAATTAATAGTGTTTTCACTAGCATGCTGCAGCTTTAACACTGACAAACACATTTTCTCTGACTCTTCTAGTGGTCTTGTTATCATGGTGGAAAAGCAATAAAAAGAAGGAACTTATCAACAGCCAGGTTAGAGTTCAGTGCTGAGAGCAAAGTGTACCTGAACAAAGCAGATGGCAGGAAGGAAAAGAAAAGACTTGTTTACCTTTCCTCCCCTTCTGGGAGGAGGGGGATTCATTAGCTGCTGTGTAAATCAATCTGCTTCTTCTTAAAGGCCTGTCAATTTAACCCTGATGTCTGGCAGCCTGACATCGCTCACTGGATATTTAACTTGAAAGCCAATTAATCATCATGATTAATTCACTCACAAACCTCATGGAACTGGCTGCTTTTACCTTATGGGGGGAAAAGAGTCCTCCAGACTTGAAAAGAGAGCGAAATGAGAACTATTCAATGTCTCACAGCTCCAATCACTCTTGATCAGCTTCTCGATACACAGTTTCAGCTGCGGCTCCAACCCCACCTTCTTCTCTGCAGCAGCACTGCCATCACAAACCTAAAGCTTCATCCATTTCTCCACAAAAGAAAAAAAAACTATTAGAAAAACAAATCCACAGGCCGTGATCACAGAGTAATGCTTGTAATTGGCTTTGCATTTAAAATCTATAATGTTAACACAGGTTTGAACTTTGAATATAAATTTGATTGCACATATAATTAACTCCATCTCAGAGGGAAACCAGCGCTGTGTGCTGCCTAGCTAATATTTTCCTAGCCTAACTTAATTTTTCTCTTTCTCTTTCCGAAACGGAAGAATTAAACATTGGGAAAGCGGAGTGTGAAGTGATGTTTTCCACTCGGTACTTTATCATTATCTCAGCTGAGGTAATGGAAATGGCCTAAATGTGTGCAGAGTTACTGAGAAAGACGGTTCTGCTATCAGTGAAGGAAAAGATGATTTCCCTCTTCTTCAGTAATCTGGTATTTCTTCTGCTAATTCACAGGAGCAGAACTTAATCAATTCCCTCAGTTGCAGCAGCGAGTGAAAATTTGTCTGGTTACATAGTAGCGTTATAGACCTAAGTTTACAATAAAAACAGGAGAGCACCAATATTAACAGCAAAAGAAAAAATATCAACTTTTCACTTGATCTTGACCTCTCTTGATCTTCTATTGTGAGTGGTCAAAGATGACTTAAGAATGAAGCAATGGAGTGAAAGGCTTGGATGATTCATGATGAACACTGCCCGTTTCAGTCCCTGTTGGGGACTGCATGCTGCGAGAGGACACAAGCAGGAGATCAATAAATCAATCAATCTTATCCCGCCCGAGTACAGAGATCCTCTGAGAGAACATTCTTTAGCTGCAGTCTAATTAGTTTTGAAGTAGCAAATGATCACCGTCATCGTGGAGACTGAGCGTAAAAGCTGACAGCTCTATTCAGACTCAGCACATTTTCGCCCCCGTCTGTACACCTACGCCAAAGGCAAAGGGGGTTTTGTGTGCCAGAGCATCTGTTCAACACATGTCACAACTTTAAATCATGCCTGAGGTACACATAGCGGTTGGGCTGAGCGTTCCTTAAGGTAATCCTAAAAACTAGACACAGTTACCAGCATGCGATGTTTTGTTGAGACTGTACAGCCACAACTCTTTCAAGACATGTAAGTGCTCAAACTATTCCTGCTTAAATGCGCTCTTTTTTTTTGTTATGGAGAAAAGTTTACTAAAAAACTAGATAGGTAAATACTTTTTCAAATGAGACCTGTATTTATGACCCTATAAATATTTATTTTAAAAATGCATTTAAGAAGTCAGTAGGAACCGGTGACCACTTTGTCTCCAAGGTGCTCAGCCTGAGCTGTCCCTCTGATGTACTCATTTCTAATCTTGTCTGCTCAGGCTCATCTTAGCAGCTCCATCTCCCTTCGTTTTGCCAGTGCACTCTCTTCTTCACCTCTCTTGTGTGTGTTGCTTTGGATGGTTGACCCCAGGTATTTAAACTCATCCTCCCCACCTCTATTCACTCTACAGTGTTACACCTGTCTCCCTCTCATTCACACAGCTATTCTGTCTTGCTTCTTCTGATTTTCATTCCCCTTCTCTCCAGAGCATACCTCCACCTCTCCAAGCTCTCTTCCACCTGCTCTTACTCTCACTACAGATCACATGGTCATCATTGAGCACCACCCCCATGTATTGTATCTGGAACATGTACAACAGTTGCTTCATCACATCACACATTAAAAAAATATGCACCATGTAGAAAGTCCTTAAAGGGTACCATTATTGCCAATTAAAACCAGTTTTTATTACATCAAAGCAATTTCCAATAATTATGATATCATTCTTCATGTCACAGCAACAATACCTTCCTCTAAGAAGGTCCAATCCAAAGTTTTGGTCTGATACAGAACAACTTATCTTCACAGTCCTTTAAGAACTTGATCAATCACATTAGAGCGCTTTTAATTAACTTATCCACCTCTCTTGATAGACCAAACAACACACACACATACACAACACACTTCATGCAACCTCCCACTGAGCCATATTCTGCACCACACTGTCCACCACGCCGAGCCCAGGCTTCTATTTGAAGAGCAGGACATGAAAGCAACTGCTGGCCCTCCACGTGGGCTTGTATCGGATCTTAATTAAAAACCCTTGCATATTATTTTCTGTAACAAAGGGAAATTTGGGGGTTCATTTAAATCCAATTAGGCCTATGCTGATGCCTCAGGAGATGAGCGAGTAATTGCTGTTTGAACACGAAGGTCTTTGTTCTGGGCTCCTGTAGATTGATAAAGGCAATAAGCACACAATGTGGAGCGACTGGAGATGGGACGGGGCTGTGAACTTACAATATGAAGACTTGAACACACCGGGACCTCCTAACAAGACAATTAGTAGCATGGAAATTGTTCCTTGTTTTGTGCAGGAAAAAATGTGATTGAGCCCCCTGTGCTGCAGGTGTTACTGAAAAGATCAGTTGAGTTAATTGCCTTAGTCATTACTGCCTTATACCACATGCAGTGAGCCTTAGCATAATCAAAGTGCAGCCTATGAGTGTGTAATTTCACTAACTGAAACAAATTTTGTCTTTTAATGCGGCAATCATCTGTTTTATCTAACAAATTCATTTACTATTACAGTCATTTATTAAAGACTCAGGCATTTTCCTCAGTTGGCCAAGGTTGGTGATGGTAGCAGTCACACACACACACACACACACGCACGCTCGCACGCACGCACACACACACACACACACACACACACAGGGAAACCCAGAACGTTCTTTAAAAAAAAACCCACGAGAAACTTGTTTTGTCTTTAGTAACCCGACCTCTTTTACAAT